>JAUCMT010000056.1:3669770-3690608 GCA_032357475.1 Enteromius thamalakanensis
CAAATAAATGCTCAGCAATAAACAGAATTCAGTGGAATTCTTCCTGAATTAAATTCCACTTCCTGTAATTCCAATTCCAATTCCATTTTCCTTCTTTAAATTGGAATTGTTGATTCCTGAGTTGACCCCAACCCTGGTAGGAAGGATCAGTTTACAAAACTTTCATTTTGCCATTAATTATAACAATCCAGTGAGATTTTTGTCTGACAGCAGCCAGTGCTCCGCAAAGACATCCGATCTCAACCAGTCCGTCCGGAATGACATAAAGAAACAGAGCTGAGAGAGACTAAATCCAGAAGAACCATGCAGAACAATGTCTCCAAGAAACCTACCGTCTTGGAGATGTTGACACAGTTCTTCTGGATTAAGTCTCAGTTTGTTACGTTACTTCATGTCATGTCCAGACAGACTGGATGATGATGAGATCAGGTCTCTGTGTGGCTGCTGACAGACAAAAATCTCACTGTACATTCAGCAAATGAATGTTTACACAATGCAAACTGATACACTACAGCAGAAGATAGAAATAACTGACTTAAAATACTCATTTTTATTTTTAATCTCTTTATGTTCCGTTTATAGTTTCACATCTTTGAGGTTTGTGTGTCTAGAGGATCTGCTCTCAGCCGATCTTCCGCTCTTGCCGGCGGAGTTTGAGGAGCTGGTGCGGCGACAGTGTCAGAACACCCGAGATGAACTGCTTAACATGTGAGAATTTCTATATATCTGTGCAGAAACATAACCAGACCCATGCTTTTTGTAAGGTCTGGTTTAAATAACGTCTTGCTGTGTACAGTAACGGAAACAGTACAGACTGAGAAGTCGTAGCGAGACACATGATATATTTAGTGTCTGTAGGTTTCATTCTCATGTTCCCTGTAAACCTGTCACTGTAGTCACCTGAATCCAGCTCTATAATTACAGCTCTCTAAGCACATGAAGGAAGAGCTGTAGGTCTGGCAGGTTACAATCATTCAGCCAGTTCGTTCAGATACACTGATCCCCGATGAACCTACAGATGAGCGGTCATTTGAGTGGATAAATTGATTTATTAATCAACACTGATTCATTCAGGAATCTGGAAAATGTGTTATTTTAAATAAAATAAACTGGGAAAATGTGTATTTACAGATATAATACTAAAATGAAAAACTGATTGTTCATGTCCCTTGTCCTGATGCTGTCATGGGATATACTGAACATTTACTGGACTGTGCTAAATGTGTGTTTGAATAAGGTCAATGTTGTGTGCGGACGAGTGTGTTGTTGTTTAGATAGTTCTCTTCGTCTTGGCTACCTTTGTTCTCAACTCTGTATCCATGGTCTCCTCAAACCACCCACAATACGAGCCCTGAATGAGGGTTTGAACAATGGGCAAATAAAGAGCAATCCGGACCTGCTTTAACACGCAGGGTGTCAGTGGTGCTACAGCAACAATTAGTGTGAAGTGTTCAGGAGATATACTGCAGGAAACACTGCAGTGAATTGTGGTCTGACGCATCCTTCACTGAATGAATCAGTGAATTGATCGGTCAATGAATAAGTTTACTTAAAGTGTTACTCCACTTTTAGTAATTAATCAATTAACCCCATGTTGTTTCAAACCTGTAAAAGCTTCCAAATCTGATCAGAAGAAGGTACCTTCGGAGAAAAGAACTAAAGCAGAGTTTAAATTTGAACGTGCTTTTATGACTTCCTGCCTTGAAATTCGGCTTTCCGACATAGCTGATGTCTTTTATATTTTCTGGACCTTGCCAGTGTTATTTACTTGTGGGTAGGTGATTAATGACATAATGTCATCCCTTCAACTTTTGAAATCAGAGAGTAGAGGGAATTAAGAATAGGTTTAGCACAGAATAAATAAATCAACTTGGTTAATTTATATTATGAACATACCAACTCAAAAACAGAATTTTGATGTCCAGCCAAGCGGTTAAATGAAGGTAAAATTGAAATAAAAAAGAATAACGTGTCACCTGTTGCCTTTTTGTTTGTGTGTGTGCTGTGTAGATGGCTGCCCCGCTGTGCTTCTCTTTTTGTGACCTTTAAAGACTCCTGGTTGCCACTGGTGCCAAAGAAAGCAAGCATCGCACCGGTAAAGGCACAGAAACTCTTCTACTGTGTGGCTGCTCTGATGTCACTGCAGCTGCGCAGTCTGGTGGTCGCATCGCTGCAGGATCTGCTGCAGTTCTTTCAGCTACATCAGGTACTGAAACCAGTGACTGATGTTTCACTTGATGCTCTGTAGACATTATACACTAGATACTGGTCATGTTCGTACGTATATGGGTATGTCTGTTCATGGATGCATGATTTTTGAGAGTGCAAGACACTAAAGCTGTATTTTACAGTTATTTTACCACTACAAAATCACTCTATAATAATGCCTTCTGTATCTTAAGGATTCTAAAAAAAAATAATAGTAACAATAATAAAAGACAACCAACAGCTATTTACTGTATAACAGAAATTAATTGTAAAATTATAAGTTTTTCGTCTTTACTGTCATTGACTTCAACCATTGAAAGATATATATGCAAGATTAATAGTGCAAAAAATGTGACATTTTAAAGTCCCCCTATTATTATCTTTCATGCAGTGTGTCATGTAGCTGTATGTGAACGTAAACTATCTGCAAAGTTGTGACGCAGACAGAGCACGATAAATAAAGTTATTGTCTATCAAAAACAAGAGTCGACTCACATTTGCCTAACATCATGTCAAGAAGACTCTATCCTGCGCTGTCCTTCAGTTATGGCAATGGGCGTTTCGTTTTTTTCGACACATGCTGCAGCGGCAGACCAATCATAAAGGACTGCGCCATCTGACCAATCACAGCAGTGAGGGCTCACAGGAAGGCCGGGTTTAGACAGACTGATTCTTCGAACTGCTTCACACTAATCGTTTACAAATCATTTAGAAGTGGGGTAAACTTAAATCTATTTTTGTAGAAAACTGAAGTGTTTTGTGACCTTACATACATGTAAACCTGTTTTAAGAGACTTATAAAGCAACCTTTAAAATGGCTTAATAGGGGCACTTTAAAATTTATTTGAACTTCCTGCAAACTGATTTTAGAGTGTGTTTTGTGTATTGTTGCTAGTTTTCCTGAAGTCCACCCAACACTTAACATTTTAACATTATTGCATACATTAAATAATATCAAAAAACTTAAATACATTCTCCACATAATATAACAAATATAAACTTTTCTTCCACCCTTTTTAATATCTATAACCCCTACTATGTGTGTGCTATATGTATGTGTTTTCTGGCAGGATGGGAATGATTTTGGGGAGTATTTTGATGAACTGAAGTACACACAGCGTCCAGTGTTACTGGTCAAATTAAGGCTTGAGGACCCCAGAATTGCATTTGAACCTTCACTGGAGAGCTGCTGGGAGCTCATAGAACGAGCATTCACACAGATCATCGACAGTGCACACAACATCCCCCGGGTACAAACATATACTTCTTATCTAAAAGAGCACATGCTGGTGATTTCTGTTGTAATGCAATTATTTATCTGAGGTGAAAGTGAGATAAGGCAAAGGATTTTGCTGATGTTTAAGCTTGGAATCTTTACTTGTTTTTTTTTAAAGTATCTCTGAAAATTCTGTAAAATTATTCTTTACTGTAAAGTATACTAAAAATGACAGAGAGTACAAAGACATTATGCTCATGCACTTGCAATACACAACATAAAACTAGATTGCTTCCATTATAATTGGATTGTTTACGCACAGTGTAAAGCAGAACCCATTGTTAAACTGTCATTTTTAAAACTTAAAGTGAAAGGTGTTTTCTTACAGGTGGAGTGTAAGCTTTTCTCAGAGGTGGGAGAAACTCTAATGCTACGCACAGTGAGACAGGATGAGATGCTGGTGACAGACATCGTGAACAGAGCCAGAGTGATCTTTCAGAGGAACACCGCTGGGCCCCAGAGGTCCATTATCATCCAATATGTTTTTCATTAGGAAACTTCAATTTAAGACTGAATCACACTTTAGTTTGTCTGTAAGTAAATCTATGGTTTGCTTTGAAGGTACCTGCATGTGTATGAGAAGTACACTGATTTACTGGACCATCAGGACATACTGAATTTCCTTCAAGCCAAACACTCCCTACAGGGCTTTACTAAGGTAGCTTTTGTAATGTGTGCTTTAGAGCTTTATAAATACTATAGGGGTAAAGTGCTTTCTTGTAAAGCCAGATGTTTCTGCTGTGTGACCTGTAGAAAATCACAGGTGTGCAAAATTTGTGGACGGAGATCGCATCGCTGCATGCGACTGTTCCACTGTCCCTGATCTGTCTGGATGCGGTGAACCTGAACCAAGATCTGTGTGACAAGGCAGACCATCTCATAGATCTTCTCACCACATTTGTGATGGAGGAGAACCGAGAACTCAACAAGAGGTGGGAGGAAACACCCTCAAATATTCTTCAGAAATTCATTATTTTCAAATGAATCAGTAGGTATGTAATTAACATGAAGGTATGCTACCCAGAATACCTTGTTGCATACAGTAGATGTACGTGATGAAATAGATATGTAAATTAAAAAGCTTCCCATGCACACATGCAGAAGTGTATGGTATCATTTTAAAGTAAACCTTTTAAAATGACATAAAACACTGTTGAAATTGATGGTTTTATTTTTGATTGATTCAAAAATTATTGTATATATTGTGTGTGTTATAAAAAAAAAATATATATATTTTTTTTGTAAACTAAAATTTGAAAGTATATAACTCAGGCCCTGAGTGCCTCAGCTCCCTGCATACAATTGTATTTGTTTCCAACACATGTCAGCAAGCACAGGTAAAAGGAAATGTTTTCTATCATAATCTATGCAAGAGGTATTCTATTTCAACTGTAGGGAAGGGGGGGTACACATTTACATGTAAATAACTTTGTTACAGTAAAATAAATTTCATAGTGATGCATAGCTGCATAAAATAGAGATTCTAACCACATATGGGGTTATTGGTCCAGACGGACCTTTAAAATTAAAGGCACAATTTGATTATGTAAATTTATAATTTATGTAAAACTTTTCCGCAGAGTTAAAGAGGTTAATCCATTATTTTTCTATTCAACTTTAGTTTAATTTTTATTGAAAAAAAATTATAATTATTTGCATTTATATAGCGCTTTACTGTGCATGGTCATACACCCAAAGCGCTTCACAATCATATGGGTGGGGTCTCTCCTCAACCCCCACCAGTGTGTAGCATCCACTTGCATGAAGCGACGGCTGGCAGGAGGTCTCCCATCCAGGTACTGACCAGGCTCAACCCTGCTTAGCTTTAGAGGGCAACCAGGCTTGGGCTGCAGGGTGATATGGCTGTGGCGAAATACTTGTGAAATATTTCACATTTGTTAAAAAGTGACCTTAATTAGTATTATTAAGGTAAAATTGTTACATACTATATAGCATTCATTTTTCTCCTCTAGTATCTGCCGTCGTTATGATGAGATTACTGACAGAATCACAAGCAAGCTAAGTAATACAGAGGAGCTGGTAGAGTTAAATCAGTATCTGAGACACACAAGTGAAGTCACCGTACACAAACTCCGCCATGAGATTGAAGAAGCTGTGAAGAGACTCAACTTCCTGCTCGACTACGCCACTCTTCCAGGTACAGACATTCTTTGTGTAGTGTGTGCATGCAAATACTGTGTCTATGGCAACACCATCACTCAAATAATCTACAAATACTAATCATTCAACGAATCGTGATTTTCACTCACAGTCCCAGTTGTATGGGTTTTGTGAGAGCATGTTTTCTTACAATCTTTTTCTCTTCTTAGCGGAGGAATTGAAGTTGTTTAGCACTTTGATCCACTGGCCTGAGCAGATTCTGTCTTCGATTGAAGTCAGTAGGGATAAACTAAACAATCAGAAAGATCAGTCTGAGATCGATCTGATGAAAAGGTGCTTAAAAGCATAAAGATGCGCATATCAAGCACAGCATATGTGACTTAAACAGGTCTTACGGTTATCATATGTTTCATCCTCAGAATAGAGAAGTTGGAGGAGATGTTGAAGGGCCTGGACAAAGAGGTGGACATCTTTAAGATGAAGGAAAAGATGACTTTGGAGGAGAGCAAGATCAATGTGGAGAAACTCAATAAGATCAGTGTCAACCTGGAGGCTGCTGTCAAAGAGATAGAGGTTTGTGCTTGAAATTATGTAATAAATAAACATGACGTTTTTGGTTTTGGTCTTGCATCGCAGGTAAAAAAAAGAAAAAGTCTGATTATGAATACGTTTAATTTAATATTAAAAAAACCATTGCTGATTATGGGTTTTTAGTTTTTCAAGTATGAGTGGATATTAATGAAATGTAAAAATGTGTGTTTATTTCAGTGCGTTAATAAAGAAGAGGGTTTGCTGGACAAAGAGCAGAGTCAGTTTCCCACCTTACAAGCAATAATTGCCAAAAAACTGCCGTATGACCAGCTGTGGATCACAGCACTTGATTTTCAGACCAAATCTGATGTGTGGATGAATGGTGAAGCACATACTGTCATATTTCTTGATCTTGAATTAATGCATTTGATTGGACAAACATAATTTAGTATCTTTAGAGAGTTGTTTTTTCCAATCTCAGACATTCTTTTCTGTCTCAAATGTTTAAAAGTATCTAAAACAGTGATAATGAACATTATTTTTACATGCGACTGAATGTGTGTGTGTGTGTTTTCTTGTGCATGCATTCTCAAGGTCCGTTCCGGAAACTGAATGCAGAAACCGTATCAGAGGAGTTGGGGAACATGTGGCGTACCATGTACAAACTCACAAAGATCTTTTCAGATCGGTCGTCTCCCGGGCGCGTCACAGAAAACTTCAAGAAAAAGATTGACAAATTCAAACAACACCTTCCCATTCTGACAACTATCTGCAATCCAGGCCTGAAGGACAGACACTGGGAGATGGTATGGCAAAAATATACACTATGCTTTTAATGAAACTCACTCACAGGTGTGCCACGTTTTGAATTGTTTTAGTGCATCGATTCTTCTGAACAGTTTAGGCACGTATACTGGTTTAAAAATGGTTCACTGATTTAGTAAAGTCCTTTAATTTAGGTCTTTTGTTTTTCTTTTTTTGCATTTGTTACTATTTATATCTACCATTAAAGTTGCATTTACTCTTTTTGATGAGTGTGTTTTTTTTTGGCTGATATCAGATCAGTATTATAGTGGGATTTGATGTTAAGCCGGACAAGGACACCTCACTCCTCAAGATGGTGGAACTCGGATTGTCAGAGTATTCAGACAAGTAAAGTTGATCTTTGACAATCAAAAATAATTTGTGGTTGTAAAAAAAATATTTTATTTGTGAAACTATGTTACTCAATGCAAATGTCAATCTGAATGTGTCACTTTTATGAACACTCTGTGTCTGCAGGCTTGAGGAAATCGGTGCTTCCGCTAGTAAGGAGTTCTCTCTGGAAAAGTCTCTGGAGAAAATGAAACAGGAGTGGGCTGAACTCCGCTTTGGGTTTTCCCCCTATAAGGACACGGTAAAACACATTTAAAAAAAATTAGATTAATAAACTAAAAAAAAGTTCATTTTCCTTAAAAATCATTTTGGTGCATCAAATATCAAGAATTATTATTACTACAAATGGCTTTGCTTGTTATATAAAGCTACAGTTTAACAATTTCATTCTTCCCTCATTCCTTCTGTCTTACTGTGCATATATTGGCCATGAAGGGCACAAGTGTTTTATCGGCAGTAGATGATATTCAGCTGCTGTTGGACGATCACATTATCAAGACTCAGACCATGAGAGGATCCCCATTCATCAAGCCAATCGAGGCCGATGCAAAGGTTTATAACTCGCACAGACTTATGTGTACATGACAGCATGACCATATCAAATGATATCATAATACGAACCTTGGCCCTTTATATAGTCCTGTTGCTTTGTCTCTCTTTAGAGCTGGGAGGAGAAGTTGCAGTGCATGCAGGATATATTGGATGCCATGTTGCAGTGTCAAAGTATGTGGATGTATCTAGAGCCCATCTTCAGCTCAGAGGACATCATCGCCCAGATGCCAGAGAATGGACGCAAGTTTGCCATCGTAGATAGTTACTGGAAAAACATTGTCGCGGAAGCGGTGTGTGTGATTGTTAGAACTAATGACTAGTAACAACTTATGATCATGTTTAGCAAATGTTAAGTTAAACGTTTTAACAGTTGAAGGACACTCGTGCACTGGTGGCCACAGAGCAGTCCAACATGCTGGGCCGACTTCAGGAGTCCAACACTTTCCTGGAGGAAATACAGCAGGGTCTGAACTCGTACTTGGAAACAAAGAGACTCTTCTTCCCTCGGTATGATTTAACTTTCAGATCTGACTTTTAATAATGTTATAGCACCTTCTTGTATCTCAGTTTAGTGTCAGAATCACTGTTAGTTAGTCATTGGTCTCTTTCGCTTTATTTCTCCCTGTCTAGGTTTTTCTTCCTGTCTAATGATGAGATGTTGGAGATCTTGTCTGAGACGAAGGATCCGCTGCGTGTCCAACCTCATCTTAAGAAGTGCTTTGAGGGCATTGCTAAGCTAGAATTCACCCCTGATCTGGAGATCACAGGAATGATCAGCTCAGAGAAAGAGATTGTTCCCTTAATAGAGACCATCTACCCAGCTAAAGCCAAGGTACAGCCTGAAATATGCTGTTTCCCTTATTTATATAACCTTTTTTTAGCATTAAGATTTTCATGCATTATCATAATTGTTCTAACATTTCATGTCATAAATTTATATATAATTGTTGCACAGTTTTTAATTTGTTCGTTTAAATAATTGCTTATTGTAAAAAAATAAAAATTAAGGGGAAAAGTATTTGTTATAGGAATTTACATTTTCAGACTTCGTGTCTTTTAGGGAATGGTTGAGAAGTGGCTATTGCAGGTTGAAAACACAATGCTGATGAGCATCAGAGGAGTCATTAAACAAGGAATGGAGCAGTACTCTGAGGTATAATCACACTCCGTCAATACAATACGATCAGAGCATCATGTGTGCTAGGCTCTGCTTGTTTCAGATGCCCAGGAAGAAGTGGGTGCTGTTGTGGCCTGGTCAGGTGGTGATCTGTGCATCCTGTATCTTCTGGACCAGCGAAGTATCTGATGCCATACAGAAAAACACTCTTCCTGTGAGCACAAGTGCACACAAACACACAGAAAGCAGATTTGATTGAGGGGAGCTGGTCAGCTTCTGTCATACATGTGTTTGCATGTTTTTCAGGCTTATGTTGAACAGAGTAATGCTCAGATTGCTGATATAGTCGAGCTGGTAAGAGGGAAGTTGCCAGGTGGGGCCAGGATGACTCTGGGAGCTCTTATTGTCATTGATGTTCATGGTAAGTATTATTGTGGCATATTGTCTCTGTATTGCCTGTATAGTTCATGAACTTTTCCTCTTTATCCCATGCAGCACGTGACGTTGTGTGCAAGCTGGCACAGGATGGTGTTTCTTCTCTGAATGACTTTCAGTGGATTTCCCAGCTGCGGTATTTCTGGGAGGATGGAGAGGTCATGCTGCGGATGATCACCACCGTGATCAGATACGGATATGAATATCTCGGCAACTCACCGCGTCTGGTCATAACGCCACTAACTGACCGCTGCTACAGGTGCTCTGACATAAACACAAGATAAAACACACAAGATTATGACAATATCTCATTACGATCCTTTTAAGTGCAATTGTGAAAAGTACAAGTGCAGTTTCTCAGTCTGATTCAGAAATATCTTGCATACGTCAGCGCCATGAGGCAGAGCTTTAATTTATTTTACAACATATGTCTTACAAACTGCTCAGTCCATATTTACTAAATATTTACTTAAGACACAAATGTCAGCTTTCTTTATATATATATATAAAATGCATGTAAACAAAGCTACTGAATGCTGATTGGTCCATAGGACTCTGATGGGCGCTCTGAAGCTAAATCTTGGCGGAGCTCCAGAAGGTCCTGCAGGAACTGGAAAAACAGAGACGACCAAAGATCTAGCCAAAGCGCTCGCCAAACAGGTGCTCACTTTAATTTTATATGTAAAGCTACTATTTCAGACTAAATACTGATTATGTCCCACTTTACATAAGGTGGCCTTAACTAACTTTGGGTGCTGTTATGGGTGGGTTTAAGGGTGGTTTTAGGTGTAACAGTGTAACTATAAATGTAATTACAGAAATTATTTACAGATGTAATTACATGCAAGTATTTGTAAAATATAAGTGCAATGTAAAATCATGTATGTACAAAATAATTACATTGTATCAATTCAATTCATGTTTACACGTATAATGCTTTTCACAATGAAATCGTTTCAGAGCAGATTTATAGAAAATGTATCTTTCTACAATATGTGTAGTTGTAGCTGATCATAGCAGAAATGTAGAAACAGAATAATAACATGTAATCATACAGACAGAGAATACTATTAACATCAATGATTATATGTTGCATTCAAACTTATAGCAAAGGTTTTGTGTATTGTTTGAGGGTTGGCATCATCTGAGATCCTTTGAGGGGTTGGCATCTCAATCATTGCATGCGTACATTCTTATTGTTTTAAGTGATTACTTTAAAGGTAAGTACTTACTAGTTGAGGCCACCTAATACTGTATAAAGTGGGACCCTGATTATGTTGATTTAGGTCATTTTGTTATGTTAATTTCACTGTATGTAAGTAACAAATGTAAATGTGTGTTTAGTGTGTGGTGTTCAACTGTTCTGATGGTCTGGACTACAAAGCAATGAGTAAATTTTTCAAGGGTCTGGCACAGTCCGGAGCATGGGCATGTTTTGACGAGTTCAACCGAATAGAGGTGGGTAATGCAAGATCATCAATACAGATGAGTGGGGATGTCAAATCTGAATTAGTAAATTAAACCAGTTCTACTTAGTTAACAATTGTCAGTTTGTCTCTCCATGTGTTTTGCTCTCTGTCAGGTGGAGGTGTTGTCTGTGGTCGCCCAGCAGATTTTGAGTATTCAGCAGGCCATAATGCGAAACATGAAGACGTTTATGTTCGAGGGAACTGAGCTCTCTCTCAACCCGACCTGCTGTGTGTTTATCACCATGAACCCAGGATACGCGGGCAGAGCAGAGCTGCCTGATAACCTGAAAGTAATATAAAAAAAAAACACACCCATACACTATTTCAGAGAAATACGTCTTCCGGTTGTTTGGCTCATTTTGAGTTAAATTAGAGTATTATGGGAATTCTTTTCTGACGCCATGATCCATTCGTTTATTTTTACATTTGCATGTTGTAGGCTTTGTTCCGTACAGTTGCTATGATGGTTCCAGATTATGGACTGATTGGAGAGATATCACTTTATTCGATGGGATTCACCGCATCCCGGAGGTAAAATCAGCTAAACTAATCAATATTTCATTTTGGGGAAAAGTTCCAGTTGCTTGAGTTTGGTTTGTGTTTTCCAGCCTGGCTCAGAAGATTGTGGCGACATATCGCCTGTGCTCTGAGCAGCTGTCGTCTCAAGCACACTACGATTACGGGATGCGTGCGGTGAAGTCCGTCCTGACAGCAGCGGGAAACCTAAAACTCAAATACCCCGAAGAGAACGAGAGCGTCTTGCTGCTCAGAGCTCTAATGGATGTCAACATGGCCAAGTTCCTTGCGCAGGATTTACCTCTGTTTCAGGTGCGTAGACGTGAAATACATGTTCATTTTGAATGACTTTGCATGCGGTTCTTGATTTGTGTTTGTGTGTGTTTTAGGGTATCATCACTGATCTGTTTCCTGGAGTGGTGCTGCCCAAACCAGATTATGAGTTACTGTTAAAAGCTCTGGATGACAACATCGCCAAGATGAAACTGCAGCCTGTACCGTGGTTCATTAGCAAAATTATACAGGTACAGAATCTGTTCCATCTGTCACGTCTTTATAATCATTCATGTCTTTTTCTTTCAAAAATAAAAGCTGATTTTATAATGTTGTGAAAAATGAGGCTTGTTTTATAGCTAACTGTTAAATAAAAAAATGGGAAATCTTTTGATCGATGTGTTCAGGTGTATGAGATGATGCTGGTCAGACACGGCTTCATGATTGTTGGTGAGCCTATGGGTGGAAAAACTTCAGCTTATAAAGTTTTGGCTGGAGCTTTGGGAGACCTTTATAAAGGTAATCCATAATCCATAATATTTTTTTAATTCTTTCTTTTTTTTTTGGAATAATTAAAATTTTTAATGCGCTTAGAAGAAGTGTCTGTTCACCAAGATGCCATTTATTTGATTGAATTTGATTGAATTTCGTTTTTGAATTGTAGCAAAACACAAAAAATACCAAGCAGCAAATACAGTTTTCATTGAAAATGATAAAAAATGTTTCTAGTGCAGTGAATGAGCATATTTGGATGATTTTTGAAGGAGCATGTGACACAGAAGTAGTGATGCTGAAAATTCTGCTTTTGATCACAGGAATAAATTACATTTTACAAAATATTCAAGTAGATAAGATTTATTTAAAACTACAATAATATTTACTCAATTTTAGCTCCCTTAAATGCAGTAAATGCAGCCTTGGTTAACATGAGACAAAAGTTTTTGTATTTACATTTATATTAGTGCTGTCAACAGATTAATCATGATTAATCACATTAAAATAAAAGTTTTTTCTTTATATAATATATTTGTATGTACTGTGTATATTTATTATGTATATATAAATACAAGCACATGAGTGTATATATGTAATGAAAATTGTAAAATATATTTAGATATAATATAAAATATAAGAAAATAAATGCATTTGCATGTAAATAACTTCTAAATGTAAACCTTACGTGTGTGTTTTAATATAAACATAATAAATAAACAAAGCATATATTATGCAAATAAAGACTTTTATTTTGGATGAGATTAATCATGATTATTCATTTGACAGCACTAATTAATATATAATATATAATATGTGTATATTATTTGGGTACAACTTTACAATAAGGTGTCATTTGTTGACATTACTTAATGTATAACTAACATGAACAAACAATGAATAATTGTGATTTTAATAAATCATTAGTAAATGTTGAAATCAGCATTAACTAGGATTAGTAAATGATGTAAAAGTATTGTTCATTCTTAGTTCATGTGAACTAATGTTGTGAACTAATGCTTGCTAATGAACCTATATGTAAAGTGTCACCGTTATTTGTTTATATAGAAGGTCTGATGGAGGAGTTTGCGGTAGATTTCCGCATCATTAATCCGAAGGCGATCACTATGGGGCAGCTGTATGGCTGTTTTGATCCAGTGAGTCACGAGTGGTCAGATGGTGTTTTGGCCACCTCATTCAGACAACAGGCCCAGTGCACCTCAGATGACCGCCAGTGGATCATATTCGATGGGCCCATTGACGCGGTCTGGATTGAGAACATGAACACCGTTTTAGATGATAACAAGAAGGTACGTTTACATGTTAATATTCCACCTGAAGCACTTGCAGTTCAGTGCTGTTGTCTCATGTGTTTTGCTGTTGAACAGCTGTGTCTGATGAGTGGTGAGATCATTCAGATGAGTCCTAAAATGAGTCTGATCTTCGAGCCTGCGGATCTGGAGCAGGCGTCACCCGCCACTGTGAGCAGGTAAAACCAAAACAATACAGTTTTCTTCTGATTTGTTTTTACTAGCAATAGCATATCAGATTTTTTATATTAAACATATACAATGTATAAATGTCTCCCAACATTCATCCTAAATAATTGTGTACACAAGCATGCAAAGGTTTAGGGTTTGTATAATTTAAAAAAAGAAAAAGAAATGAATGCATTTATTTAAAACGATTGCATTTATTTTATTTTTATTACATTTTCAAGTCTTATTTTTAATATGAATAGCCACATTTCTAATTCAATGTCTTTTGATTTCTACATTTTGTAAATACGTTTGAATCAGTCATTTTTATAATATTTGCATAAAATGTACTTTTGGTTGTTATAGAGAGTGTATGTGTGTGTTATGTTTAGATGCGGTATGATCTACATGGAGCCGCATCAGTTAGGTTGGACTCCTCTGAGAGACTCCTACATGAACACATTACCTGAGAGCCTGGCAGATGAGCACAGAATCCTGGTGAGAAGGGCTCAGAAAATGAACTTATTTCATTCAGAAATGTTTATTACTTTAACACAATGTGCTAATAAACATTTCTGAATGTAATGTTCACCTGTGTGTGTTTTGTTTTAGATTGCTGATCTCTTTAACTGGCTGGTTCAACCTTGTTTGGACTTTATTTACCACGAGTGTGGGTTCTTAGTTCAGACGTCACCTATTCACCTGGCCAATAGTCTGATGCGCCTGTATACCTGCCTTCTAGGTACATGCACATAAAAATATGGTCATTATACATATGTTCAATCATTTAGTGATCTGTTTGCTGGCGTCACATTTTAATGCGTCATGTGTGCAGATGAGATTTTCCAGTTAGGACAGGAAGGAGCAGAATCTATGACGAGTCAGCAGGTGACGCTGTGGCTTCAGGGCCTGTTTGTGTTCGCTGTGGTTTGGAGTTTGGGAGGAACCATCAACGGCAGCAGCAGGAAGAAGTTTGACATCTTCTATCGAAACCTTATCATGAACACAAACGCTGATCACCCGCGACCCCAGAGTGTGAAACTCACCAAGAGCAACGTGTTCCCAGAGAGAGGTCTTTTCTCATAATTCCTGGTTCTAGTCCATGTGGATTGTTACTTACTCAGTGGATTCTGAGTTTTTGTGAATGCAGAAAAAATCTGTTAAAACCAAAAGTCAAAGAGTCGTACACAATAATTTGAAAAACATGATTCTTGTCTGCTGTCTTTTCCCCACACAGGCACCGTCTATGATTATTATTTCCATAAGCAGGGTCCCGGTCAGTGGAACAACTGGACTGAATCCATCAATAAAGAAGACAAAGTCATACCTGCAGGCGCAAATGTTAGTTAACTAAAACTATAGAGCTGCAACTAAACAGCATTTTGTCAATGTACTAAAATACCTAAAACTTAAATAACAATGTATAAAACTGTATAGCCATGTTTAAAAAAAAACTTAAATTGAAATAAAAACAACCAAAAAATCTAAATATATACAAAACCAAAAATATGAATAAAAACTATAAAAGTATTTAGGAGATAACTGCATTTAATAGACATTAAATGAAAAAACATTTAGACATTTAGACAAATAGACATTTTTAACAGTTTTAAATAGGGGTGTAAAGATATGCATATTTGTATTGAACCGTTCGGTATGAGGCTTTCGGTTCGGTACGCATTACGAACCGAACGATTCAGAAAAAAAAAAAAAAAGAGAAAGACTGAAGACAGAAAATGCAAAGTTGTGATTTTTCCAGGCTGATATGACTAGGAACTATACTCATTCCACTGCGTAATATCATTGTGCCTGCTTCACTCATGGTACGACAGCAAAATTTCTTGATTATTACGCCGGAATGAAAGTATAGTTCCTAATCATATCAGCCTAGAAAATCACAGCTTTGATGCAACTACAGAAAAGTCAAGTTTTAAATAGGTTTAAATAAATTTAAAAATATCGAAACTCTTTAGTCATTTTATTGTGTGATGCTAATGGTCTAATTGGATTCAATGATTTATGCTAAGCTATGCTAATTTTGGGACCACCAGACCCGACGATCAGCTGAATGGATTAAAAAACGCTAAAACACATCTGTATTACTCTAGGGATGTTGGAAAATGAGCCTATTTCCAAAAAAAGTGGAGTGTTCCTTTAAGGAAGCTTTTTAACCAGGATTTGCACGAGATGTCTAAATAGGTGTTTGAATATTAGTTAACACTAGAAAGTACTGGTTTGCATAAACCAATAGGCTGTGTAACCTAGATGAAGTATGCCAAAAGGAAGGTGAAAGTATTAGGGGTGGGCGATATCACGGTAGAAATTTGTCAACCGGTAGAGTTTTTGGTCTATCGTCTTAACCGCATTGCACATAACATAACAACGCAATTAACTTTGACATTGGATGTAGCAGTGTTGCCAACTTATCGACTTTTTTTCAGACCCCCTGGGTGACATTTTTCCAAAACAGCGACAAATGACAAATCTAGCGACTTCTTGGACAAGTGCCGTCACCTGTTGTTCTCAGAAAAAACACATTAACCTTCCAATGCATTGCAGTAAATAGAATGCTTGTTTTTTTATTGCTGCAATTCAGTTTAAATAAAATTACATTATATGTTTCTATGTATTTGAATTTTGAATTTTTAAATTGCCTCTACCGTGAAGGTAGAAAATTGCCTCTACCGTGATAGAAGATATTGGTTATATCGCCTACCCCTAGAAAGTATGTATGAATCTTTTTATAATAAATCAGATTAGTTAATCATTCATAGTTTAATAAATATTGACTACAAATCAATAGTGTACATGATTTGCATTTATGGCCAATGAGTAATAAAGTGCTAAAATTAAAATTAAAATAAAAAAAGTCATTTTAAGCAAAAATTTTGAATGCACTGCATGAAGGACATTTAACAGTGATATTAAATAAAAGCTTTTTCCCCTTTCTTTTATTTTTAAGGATTGGTAACACTTTAGTTAATAGGTTACACTTGTTAACTATTAACTACAACTTTTCTTTATTTTCTGCTTACTGATAGTTAAGGTAGTAGTTAAGTTTAGGTATTGGGTAGGATTAGGGATGTACAATTTGTTAATGTAGAATAAGGCATTAATATAATAAAAAATAAATGGCTAAGATTCTAGTAATATGCATGCTAATAATCTTTTCTGGAAAACGGGGCAGAGAGTAGCAGCTCATTTGGTTTTTAAAAGGACATGCACTTAATTTAGCCTTTTTCTGCTTTTTCTCAAAATAGGCATTTCTCAAAATGATATAATTAACAATCTGTGGGGTATTTTGAGCTAAAAACTTTACAGACACGTTCTGGGATAATTCAAGAACTCATGTCAATTCATGTCAAAATAAAAAAAGTCAAGCAATTCAAACCGAACTGAGCAAAATATCCAGTGACTGCAGATTCATAATGCAAACACGGTCATATAGGAACAATTTCAATATCAAAACACCACAGGGGTCTTCATAGGAGTCATTGAAAGTGGATTCTAATTTTCAAAGTGTATGAGAAAACCAAAAACAAGTGTGACAGAACCCAGCACCACACAAGAGGCTAAAATAACCAACCCACCCTCCTCTACTATCAATTAAACATGTGTCTTTCCTCAGAGGACTGAGACAGGCTTTAATGAACACACCTTGCAGGAAGAGAGCAAGTCAGACACTGGGCTGTCAATAACATCAATGCTTTTATTCTAAACACTCTCGTGCCCTCCTGGTGGGCATCAGTCTCTACAGCAGGGGCTATGATCAAGGGCTTCGCCACCAGCCAATCACCAGTCGCCCAACGACGCACCCTGGGATGCATGGGGCGCACAGCATGAGCCGCTGGAGGTGCTTGATGCTGGATTGTGAGGTGAAACCGCAGAGCTGCCAGAGTGACTCCCCGTCAGCATAATTAAGAGAGAGGGTTTTTTTTTTCTTTGGTTGTGAGACTTCAGACTGCATTACTTATCTCGTCCTTCCACCCTCTCGCTCCCGCTTTTATTTTAAAGACTTCTTTCACATGCTCTTCCTGCCATGTCTTTGAGAATTGATTCTAATGCCCTTGGTGTGCTTAGAAAAGGACTAGAAAAGAATAGAAAGGGAATGCCGAGTGCAGGTCAGGCCTTAAAGGCAAAAGGAGAAGGGACAAAAAGTTGAAAAAAAAAAAAGGTTGAGACTTAGCCTCGAACATGATACATAAATTAGGCTCATGCTATCACTCTTTACGTACAAACACACACACATACATATTATGTATATACAGTATACTTGGCGTACATAGCATTTGTTTTATGACTATTAAGGTTTAGGGGTATGTTCAGATTGGTCACCTCGTCTGGGAGCTGCTGGTAGATGGTCTCTGCTGTAGCAAGGATGAGGAGCGGTGTGAACGATGGAACATCCTGCAGGAGTGTGAGGAAGCTGCTCTTGACCGTTTCACTGATGGCTTCCCACCAGTCACTGATGTGGGGCATGTAGATGATGCTGGGTACACAGCGCCGAGCCTCCCGAAACACCTACACACAGATGCACAAACCAGACGTTACAAATACACATTCACTCCATCTAGAAAATAAGGCGGACCACCATCACCACACATTTTAAGCGAACCAATACTACTATAAGCCCACAGCACCACACACTGGATGTGTGAAGTCTTTAAAAGTGATGGTGTGTTTTTCAGCTTGCCTGAGCGCAGGACTCCTCTGGGGTTTTGGCACTGACGGAGTATAGTGTGGGCAGGTCAAGACAGTGCACAGTGAACTTCTCCAGGTGGTGCAGCACAGCAGGGGCCAGGTGTGTGCTCTGCCCCGCGCCCTTGGGTCCAGTCAGCAGCAGCCGTGGCCGGTAGGAGGTGGGCTCCTGGTAGGCAGAACTATAACAAAACAAAAAAGATCACCATCTATCTATCTATCTCTCTATCTATCTATCTATCTATCTAGGTGAGTTAGGAACTTTAATTCAAACCTATTGAGAAATGCTGTATACACAGATTGCTAGTTTTGATAACCCCCATCAGTTTCTCATTAGGAAGAGTTGCTAACAACTGGAATGAAGCTACGGCAACTAAATAAAACTCCAATAATGAAGATAAATAAATAAGGTAATTGATAAAGTTGGCAGCTCTTCAAGGAAGACAAATATTCATGCATTTGTCATCTGTACTGTATATTAATATATTAAGATGAACCACTTGCCAACAGCTCATTTAAGTGTGAGGAGCTGCAAGTATTAATGATCGCAAGCTAATGCCATAAAAAAAACGTTTTACTGAACCATGAAGAACAAATCAATGCAAACACGATTGAAGAAGGTCTGCTGAGGAACACAAGCAGTCTCAGTGCACTGTTAGTCCTGCAGAATGCCAACAGATGGCAGTAAGACACAGTGTTTGAATTTATCATACAAACCCCTTTGAGACTTTTAAATCTGCTAAGTTTTTGTTTGTTGTTTATTTTCTATTGCCATATCAGAATGAACAGTTGCACTCTTGGCAAAGATTTAATTAAAACGTACTATTAAAATTGGCACATTAGCGTAATAAATGAAGGGCCTCACTCTATTGATTATTAAAGTTTGCTGAGGAGAAGAGCTGAATTCTGTATGAATTCAACTAACTTACGTGGTAAAGTGGAGAAAGGGTTTATGGGTCGTGCAGGAAGCCGCTTCCTTTGGCGATCCTGACTGAGATTCGTAAATAGAAGGAGCACCAAGACATTCTTCGTCCTCGCTGTATGAGTCCTCCACCAACAGATGATTGTCAGTGTCTGAAATCACAAATAAACCTTACATTTCTGTAGCTTCAGAGTGATTTACAAAAGCAGCAGTTTAACTAACACAGAAAACAAATGAAAGAACATGCAGCAGAACAATTGTTTGATTTAATGCATTAGTATTGGGAAAAGTTACTCTGATAGATAAATTAATGCATCCATAAATAACTTTATTGACAATATGATTTTATTTGTATGTTATATTTTATTTCCCCTTTCCCTCAGTAGTAAATAAAAGATCCCTCAGGAAAATAGCCTACTTCCAGAGAAAAAAAAAAGAAAAAGGATGCGGAAAGAATTTTATATGTATAAAATATGTATTACAATAATAATGAACAAACTCAATCCAGGAAATCCAAAATCTATCACAAGCCATTAATTCATCTTTGGCATGTGAAGTTTGTCTTAAAACAAACGGTACAATGGTATAATTACAGCAGAGAAAACCTCAAGACTAAATGGCGGGATGAGTCACATGACTTAATACAAAAAGAGCAGTCATTAAAAATACTGGAAAAATTCTATTCCTAGCAGAAACATGAGGTGGTAATTATAAAGCTCTTTATGTAAGGCACAAAAAATGGATCTGAATGGATGATGAAACACCTAAATGAGAAAAGAAGGGCAAACTAACTAAAGCAATTTTTGTACCTGTGATGTATAACAGAAATAACTGAACAACATAAAGTCCAACAGCAGGAAACGGGAGCATACCGCGTGTGTGTTCCCTGTGCAGGAGCTCTGCGTGGGGGAAGACTCGCATCAGGCAGGCCAGCGTTTGGCCCAGAGTGGGCTCCAGCAGGGGCTTTAACACACACGAAAGGGCCTGGCCCGGTGGTGCCAAGGCCCTTTGACCAGCAGGTACTATGGAGCGCAGAGCGCGACCAAAGTCCTGCGGCCCCAAAACGATGGAGCCCACGTCCAGCTGATAACGTTGGCTGCTGCCATAGATCTGAGGATATCGCCGCCGCAGAGCCGCCAGCGCAGCCTCTGTGCAAAGTGCTTTGATGTCAGCCCCACAGTAACCTGCGACACAGCAGAGTTAGACACACATCTGGACAAGAACATCACTTTAATACAGTTAAAAACATTAATAAAATGCTAACTTCAAATATTTACAGTTGCAGAATTACATAAAATAAATAGACATAATAAATATAGGAAAAAATAAGATATGAAACTCAATTTTTCTTGTTTAAATGTTTCACAATTCTTTTTTTCTTAATAAAATTAATGAGAAATAATTATAAATTTTAAAAGATAAAATTAGAAGATTTTGCTTAAACTTGATTTATTTATTTTAAAGCAGTCTTTGTTGACAGAATAACCTTGCTTACAGTGAAAATGTTTATACTGTGTTCTAGGGATGTGCATCTCCATAACTGAGGCCGATGCGATACGCATCTCGATGCATAGCCAACGATACGATACATGAAA
>JAUCMT010000056.1:3690708-3704142 GCA_032357475.1 Enteromius thamalakanensis
GACAGGTCTAACTCTTCATCGTCTTTTACGATCATGTAAAGGAAACGCCTGAAAGAAACGATATGCTTCAAAAGTGGCGAATCGCACCCGATTGGAATCATTTTGATGGGTGACACGACTTTACCATGTCGAGACATAATACTAACTAACGCTTCATCAGTGATGAATGGGGGAACATTAGATAACAGCACTTTTTTCGAAGGCATAGAAAGTGGAAGAACAGGAGTGAAAAGTTCATCGACCACTATTCCCTTTTCAACTAGTTCACTCGCTTTATCAACGGAACTGAGAAACATAACCACAGCGCTGTTCATCCTGGAAGCCGACATTATATTCTCGTGCCCCACTACCTCCCCTGCAGCCAGGCAACAATCCTCTACACTCACCGCGGCCGCCACTTTCACGCCATGGCGCCGCGTGAGTTTACTTAAAACTTGCGAACGTGGGTCCGTCATGCTGCCCGCGAAGAGGACGGTAGCACACGGCCCAATTAAACAGCTGACCTAAACTCTAGTAACAGTAATAAAAGCAAAAAAGAGAAGAGGAGGGGAAAAAAAGTGAGAACACTCACAAGGTTCCACACACGCTCACACCAAACTCCGTACGCTCCACAAACGCCCACGCATGCGCACGAGAGAGAGAGAGACAGAGAGAGAGAGAGAGAGAGAGACACACACACAGTCAATAAGGCAAACACTGAAAAAGTGAAGGTTTTTTTTCACCTCTTCTATTAATTTTGGGCTTTTTTCAGGAAAATAATAATCATACAATTTGGTTCAACAATATTTGTTGATAATTATTAATATAATCAATATTTATAAGAGGTTTATGAACTATGTTTATATTGAAGATGGTGCTGTGATATTTGTTTAATATTTTGACCTGTATGAATAAAAATGTGTCTGTTGTTTAAAGCTCCCTCATGACCCTCGTCTCTCGGTTATTGACCTCTTTAGCTCAGTTTTACACATTATTATTATTTATTTACTTAGTGTTTATTTTTCCTCGTCCTTCTCCTTAAACACCTGCAGAGGACACCGACGGTCTGGTGATGTTTTATTTTACTGCGTGATTCAATGACTTTTAAATCCACAGATTTTAATATTTGTCCTCATGCAAACTCAGAGCGAGGGACTTTTATTTTGAAATCGTGATGAACACAAATCACACACAGAAATATGTTGATGTTTTCTCCTGTGTTGGGTTTTTAAATGATTTCCGTGATAAATCTAGTCAGATAACACACTGTTTTCAGATCAATGTTAAGCAGCTGGATCTCAGCACATGCAGAGGAAGAGTTTGAGGACCGAGCTGCTGTAAATGATAACAGAGCTACAAGAAACTGTGTCAGACTTTATACTCGTTCCCAAATAAACCCAAACAAACAGCACATGCAGTAAAAGACCCAACAATATAAAGCAAGCACTGTCAAATGTTTTTAAAAATCACAATTAATTTATTTGACAAAATACAAGCATGTGAATAAACAGATGTTTGACTGATTTGTTCATTTATTTATTGTGTTATTAGTCTTCTCTGGCATCTAACTATCCAGTAAGTTAAACAGTGACTCAAAAACCTCGCTGGAGACGTCAAGTCGTTTCTGAAGTTTATGATTCAACTGTGAAACTGCAAAAGTGTACAAAATACAGTTACTATTTAAGAAGCTGGAAAAACTAATTAAGAAAATATTCCTCGTAACAGTTTTCAAATAATATTCTTATACGTATAACACAATATATTCAACATTGCGCGCTCACAGACTCACGTCTAACAGAAGCAAAGAAAGAGATTCACTGCAGTACTACCTGAACTTCCTGCTTCCTGAACTAACAGGGTGTCTGATTGCTTTTCAAAATTAAAGTCCTCACTTTAGTACACACATTCAAAAAAATAAATACAATGAATAATCAAAATTAAATTATTTCAGTTCTGCACACATTGTTATTGCTGGTATTGATTAGTGATGTAATATTTTTAATTCTATTATAAAAAAACTAAAAGTATTAAGTTAAAGTAAACATATTATTTATAAATGATATTAACGCTTCACATTCAGCACGTGATTGATTGTAATAATTGTACCACTACGGGCTCTGGAGGGTCGGGCCATTGCAAAAGGTCCTCGGCTACGGGTTCTGGATCTGCCCGGACTGGAGTGGGCACTGGCTGTGGCTGCGAGGCAGGCGCAGGCTGTGGCTGTGGCTGCGTTGTAGACGCAGATACCGGCTGGCGTTCAGGCAGCGAGGGATTCGTCGGCCTCCGGCGAATTGCCAAGCGGGAACCCGGCAGCTTAGGCACCGCTCCCAAGTACAGCTCACCTGGCGTGAGGTACGGTGGTAGACCACGAGCCAGACGATCAAACACGAACTCCTCCAGAGTCATGTTGTAGCTGTATCGGTGCGTCAATCTGTAACGTTTCTTGCTTGCGAAGGAGAACGCAGGAGTCACGAGTAAAATGAAAACAAAATACTTTTAATAATATAAATCAAAATGTGGAGCAGTATCCAATAACTTCCATAAAGAGCACAAGCAAAGATACGAGAAACATAAGGGTTGACGCACCATCAGGAACAGAAAAGACATGGGTTTTATACAGACACTAATTGACAGACACACCTGAACGAAATACACAATTAACTAAAACTAGGTCACGAGACACATAGGGAGAGACAGAGCACATGCCAGCAAAAACAAACATCACATGACATAAAACAGACTGAACCAAATACAAAATGTCAATTTTATGTGTTTATATTAAAAAAGCAAAAAAAAAACATTCACATCATGCAGGGTAATGTACTTACAGGGTAAAGTACACTTATACCTTCTTCTCTCTCTCTCTCTCAGGTGTCTTATCTTATCATACCCACAGCAGAAACATCACGCCAGCTCTTCTTCCTCCGGACATATCTGTCACATGAGGTGCCCGTACTAATTGTGGGACCCACAGGAACCGGAAAGTCTGTGATCAACAACAACTTCTTGATGTCGCTTCCCAAGGAGCGCTACACACCCATCTGCATTAACTTCTCCGCCCGGACATCTGCCAACCAAACCCAGGACATCATCATGTCTAAGCTGGACCGCCGCCGCAAGGGTATTTTTGGACCACCGATGGGGAAGAAATGCATCATCTATGTCGGTAAGACGTAGCTTTAGTACAAACACTGATTGGGTACATTTATTGAACAGCTAAAGCCCTGCTATCTACTTTTCTATCATTATTTAAATGATCAAATAATTTTTTTATTTAAATATAAAATAAAAGTTCAGAAGTTGTAAACAGTTTGACATGAAAGAAAGATGTTTTCTACTGTAAAACTTTCTGTAGATGATCTGAACATGCCTGCAAAGGAGATATACGGTGCTCAGCCGCCTATTGAGCTGCTGCGCCAGTGGATCGATCACCATCACTGGTATGATAAAAAAGACACGTCCAGACTGGACATTGAGGATGTTCTGTATATGTCTGCTATGGGGCCCCCTGGTGGAGGGAGAAACGACATTACAGGTAAATCTCTGATCCTAAATACTCATCACGTAATCATAGTCTTGCTCAGTTTCTTCTCTGTCATTGTTCATCTTTCCTCCCTCGCAGGACGATTTACACGCCACCTAAATATTATATCGATTGATACATTCGATGATGAGACTCTAAGCAACATCTTCACATCCATCACCGACTGGCACTTCAGTAATGGCTTTGATGCCTCTTTCTACAGGTCTGTTCATAATGAAAGTTAAAATCTGATACAAAATATCTCAGTGCACTTGACATCAATATATAAAACTTATTTTGATGACATAAAATAACAGACAAGCACAGTCTACGAGTAAAACAAACGTACAAAACACAGTTTTTTGTGGCCACTGTGTGATAATTGTCTGTGTGTTTGTTGTAGGTTGGGTAAAATCATGGTTCAAGCTACTATGGCAGTATACAAGGATGCAATCGAGAGCTTCCTGCCAACACCATCTAAATCTCATTATATTTTCAACTTGCGAGATTTTGCGAGGGTGATTAGAGGCGTAATGCTCTGTCCATCCACACACATGCAGGTAAGCGCACACAGGTATGTTTTTATGTAAAGGCAAAGTAAATAGAGCAAATAGTTTTGTTAATACGAATGTTTGTGCTTCTTTTTCATCAGGAAGGTGATAAACTAATTCGACTATGGATCCATGAGGTGTATCGCGTGTTTTATGATCGACTGATAGATAATGATGACAGAGAGAAATTTTTTAACATTGTGAAAGAAAGGACAGCAGCGTATTTCAAACTAAGCATCGATAAGGTAGTAGATACATTGTGAAATATTTCACCCACAAAAATGATAAAAAAAATTTAAATACTGATAAATTATTTATTTATTTTATTATTTATTTATTAAATTATTTATTTTAATAAACTGTATATATATATATATATATATATATATACATACAGTTTTTTTAATAATATATACATGCTTATTTGCTAACTCAGATAGGTCCATGTTTTATCCATTTTTCTAAAATCATCCTTTGTGTTGTTATCATGTTTTTGTTTAGTTTTATTGTGCTGTTATTTTTAAAGTTATTACCATTGTTATTACCAACAATGGTAATAAATATATTGTGATTTTTTTTTAAAGTTAATACAGTGAAAAAAAACAATTGATAAAATATTTCTAAAAAATTTTAAATGAAGTAATTTCTTTTTTTTTATTGAATTTTGAGGTGAAATATGACCAAGCCATTTTTTATGTATGTATTTTATGTATTTTACTTGTAGTAAAATAATTTTAATTATTTAATATGAAGTTCTAGCATGTCTCTTTTCTTCTCTCCAGCTCCTCTGTCATCTCACTCTGTCTGGTAAAGTTGAAGATGACAGCATTCGCAGTCTGTTTTTTGGTGACTACGGCAAACCAGACTCGGCCAGTAAACTGTACGACGAGATCACAGATCTGAGAACATTAACAGAGGTGATGGACTTCTACCTCAGGGAGTTTAATAACATTAGCAAAGCGCCCATGAACCTCGTCATGTTTCAGTTCGCCATCGAGCACATCTCACGAATCTGCCGTGTGCTGAAACAAGACAACGGTCACCTGCTGCTGGTCGGCATCGGCGGATCGGGGCGGCAGAGCGCCACCAAACTCGCTACCTTCATCAATGACTACGAGCTGTTCCAGATCGAGCTGACCAAGAACTACAGCATGTCAGACTGGCGTGACAATCTAAAGCTCCTGATGCTGAAAGCAGGGATAGAGGGGAAGAAAACAACCTTTCTCTTTAGCGACAACCAGATCAAGGACGAAGCCTTCGTCGAGGACATCAACATGCTGCTGAACACAGGAGACGTCCCAAACATCTTCCCAGCAGACGAGCGTGCTGACATCATCGAAAAAATGCAGGCAATAGCCCAAATGGAAGGGAAGAAGCTGGACGTCACACCGCTCTCCATGTACAACTTCTTTATCGATAAAGTTAAAGCCAACCTTCATATAGTTCTTGGTACAGTTTTTATTATATTATATAATATCATATCATTCATGCAAAATTTCTCATAGTCAATATGTTGTATGTTGTGGACCCATCAAATTAAAAAGGATTCATGCCAACATTGTCCAAAACCCCACTTTTTCTAAACTTTTGGAGGGCAGTTTTTTTGGTTTGAGTAATAGTAACTTACAAAAATTTGTTTGGGATATATATGGAGAATAATGCACCAAATTTTTTTAAAAGTGCCATTTTTATGTATTTTAGTGCATACTTCTGTAAGCTTGTGTAAAACTGTTTTTATGTTTGTCCAATAGCAATGAGCCCAATAGGCGAAGGCTTCCGCAATCGTCTGAGGATGTTCCCATCTTTGATTAACTGCTGCACCATAGACTGGTTTCAGGCCTGGCCCAAAGATGCTCTGGAGATGGTTGCCAACAAATTCTTTGAGGATCTGGACCTGGAAGACAACACCAGGATGGAGTGCTGTCTTCAGCCTGCCTTTGTTTCCTTTAGCAGGTGATTGTGTTCAGATATCAGGACTTACATTGTCAGTTTTGCTTTATTCTCAGGGTGGTGGAAATGTGTAAGACGTTCCAGGAGAGTGTGCAAGAGCTGTCTGAGCGCTACTACTCCCAGCTGCGCAGACATAATTACGTGACCCCTACCTCTTACCTGGAGCTCATCCTGACCTTTAAAGTCTTGCTAAACTCCAAACGCAGCGAGGTGAACGAGCTCAGAAATCGATACATAGTTGGCTTGCAGAAACTCGACTTTGCTGCCTCTCAGGTGAGACGAAAACGCTTTGAGTCATTTCATTATATTCTATGTTCTATATAAGACATGTCCTAAAATACATACAACAAAAAATTTAGATTGGAAATCTCTCTCTATGTATTGTTCTCTCTTTCTCTCTCTCTCTGTATAAATATATACAGTAGTCAACATTTGACTACATTTGTATAGATAGTCTCAGATAAATATGTACTTTTTAGCAAAACAATCAATTATATATGATCATAATGCATTATTTAAAATTGCTATTTATCACCGAGAGGCCTAAAACATTATTTGATAAGGCACAAGCCATGAGCCCTGAATAAATTGATGATGACAGAGCTGTTTGTCTGTGATGTGCAGGTAGCGGTCATGCAGCAGGAGCTCACAGCTCTTCAGCCGGAACTGATCGAGACAGCAAAACAGACCGATCAGATGATGGTGACGATAGAGAACGAGACAGTAGAGGTGGATGCTAAGAAAGAGCTTGTCAGTGCTGATGAGAAAGTGGCCAATGAAGCAGCAGCTGCTGCTAAAGCAATTAAGGTAACCAGATGGGAAAAATGTATTTTGGTTCATCAGAGCAGACAGGAAGAGCAAAGATGGAACACCACAGCTCCAAAAGAGCAGTGTGTTTGTCAAAATGAAAATTTTCAACATTTCTCACAAAAATGATCCATGCAGGCAAACCCAAAATTCAAAGTAATGGCCAAGTATTGTGTAAAGTTTAAAGTTTGTTGCTGGCCTAAGATTTTAACAAAATAATACAAATGTTTTCCTGTTCTCAATCTTTTTTTAATCTACTTGGCAAGTTAGAAAATACATAAATAATAATAATAATAATAATAATAATAAACACATTAAGTGTTTATTTGCAAAAACATATTTTAGATTTTAGCTAGTATTTACTTTTTTATTATTATTATTATTATTTTTAACCTGATCAACATAACCCAACTGCAGTTTGATTGAAATGAGACTGAAAATTCATTGAAATGCACCATAATTATTATTTTTTTAAATGGTTAAAATCTGTTTTTGCAAATGAGCTATTTAAAAATATTCTGTTGGAGATTTTAGGCTTTTAGTACAATTTTGTTAAAGTTATGATCGAGACATTTGAATCAATGAATTTATTGTTGGATAGGATGAGTGTGAGGGAGATCTTGCAGAGGCCATGCCAGCGTTGGAGGCGGCTCTCACTGCTCTAGACACACTGAAGCCGGCTGATATTACTGTCTTGAAGACGATGCAGAATCCTCCTGGTCCTGTCAAACTGGTCATGGAGTCCATCTGTGTCATGAAGGGCATTAACCCAGAGAGGAAGCAAGACCCCGGTGGATCAGGTGTGTAACATAAATAAAAACACAGGTGAAATAGATCACACATCATATGCATAAAGACGACTAAATGCATTTGCTTGACTTTATTTACATAGGAAAGATGATTGAGGATTTCTGGGGACCATCTAAGAAGCTTCTAGGTGACATGAAGTTCCTCGAGAGCCTTAAGACGTTCGATAAAGACAACATACCTGCACCTAACATTAAGAAAATCAGAGAAAAGTTTGTGAACCACCCAGACTTTCAGCCTTCGGTAATCAAAAGCGTGTCTTCTGCTTGCGAGGGCCTTTGCAAATGGGTACGTGCCATGGAAGTATACGAGCGCGTGGCGAAAGTCGTTGCGCCCAAGACAGTGAGATTAAAGAAGGCAGAGGAGGAGTTCACCGTGCAGAAGCAGAAGTTATCTGTGAAGCGTGCCGAGCTGAAGGACGTGGAGGATCGTCTGCAGGCGCTGAATGACACATTCGACGGGATGATGCAGAAGAAAAAAGACCTAGAAGCAAACATAGAGCTCTGTTCCCAAAAGCTAATACGAGCAGAAAAACTAATCGGGGGTCTGGGAGGAGAAAAAGACAGGTGGACGGAGGCCGCTCGGCTCCTCGGCATCAAATACACCAACCTCACCGGTGATGTGCTTTTGTCCTCGGCTATGGTGTCGTATCTTGGTGCATTCACTGTTGATTACCGCGTAGAGTGTCAGCGAGAGTGGCACAAGCTGTGCAATGAAAAAAACATACCATGTTCGAAGGATTTCACACTTAGCAACACTCTCGGTAATCAGGTGCTGATCCGATCCTGGCAGATCGCTGGATTGCCAGTGGACTCGTTTTCCACCGACAATGGAATTATCGTCTCAAACTCTCGCCGCTGGCCACTCATGATCGACCCACAGGGACAAGCCAACAAATGGGTCAAAAACATGAACAAGGCCAATAAACTGTCCGTCATCAAGCTCTCAGACAGCAGCTATGTCCGTACCCTCGAGAACGCTATTCAGTTTGGCACGCCAGTCCTCCTGGAGAACATCGGAGAGGAGCTGGATGCAATTTTAGAGCCAGTTCTCCTTAAACAGACCTTTAAGCAGCAAGGTGTGGAGTATATGAAGCTCGGCGAGAACACTGTGGAGTATTCCAGCGATTTCCGGTTCTACATCACAACAGGATTGAGGAGTCCGCATTACTTGCCTGAGGTGGCGGTGAAAGTGTGCCTGTTGAACTTCATGATCACACCGTTGGGTCTGGAAGATCAGCTTCTGGGGATCGTTGCCGCTAAAGAGAAGCCCGAGCTCGAGGAGAAGAAAAACCAGTTGATCCTGGAAAGCGCAGCCAACAACAAGCAGCTGAAGGAGATCGAGAACAAAATCCTGGAGGTGCTTTCGTCTTCCGAAGGGAACATCCTAGAAGACGAAACGGCTATTAAGGTTCTCTCCTCGTCTAAAATACTGTCCGAGGAGATTTCCGAGAAGCAGAAAATTGCCAGTGTGACTGAAAACGAGATCGACGAAACTCGAATGGGTTACCGGCCGGTTGCAGAACACTCGTCTATTTTGTTCTTTTGCATCTCGGATCTGGCGAACATCGATCCCATGTACCAGTACTCTCTCACGTGGTTCATCAATCTGTACCTGCAGTCCATCGCTAACAGCGCGCCTAGCGACGACCTGCAGATCCGCATCGCTAACATCTTGGACCACTTCACCATGCGTGTTTACTATAACGTGTGCCGCTCTCTGTTCGAGAAGGACAAGCTGCTGTTCTCTTTGCTTTTGACCGTCGGGATCATGCAGGGCAAAGGTCAGGTCGACGACCTCGTCTGGCGCTTTCTTCTCACAGGAGGCGTTGCTCTGGAAAACCCCTACCCCAACCCGGCCCCAGAGTGGCTTTCTGATAAATCATGGTCCGAAGTGGTCCGGGCTTCTCAACTTCCTTGCCTGGAAGGATTGTTTGAACACGTGCAGGAGAATATCGCACAGTGGAAGCAGATTTATGACTCGGGTCATCCGCAGGAGGAGGAGTTACCAGGGAAATGGCGCACAGTAGGGGGCATGGACCGCATGGTGGTGCTGCGCTGCTTCAGACCGGATAAACTTGTGCTGGCGGTACAACAGTTCATCGTTAATAATATGAGCCGCACGTACATTGAGCCACCGACCTTCGACCTGGCGGAGAGCTACAGTGACTCCAACTGCTGTTCACCACTCATCTTCGTTCTTTCTCCAGGATCAGACCCTACAGCTGGTAATATAGTTTTTTTTTTATTGTTATATATAAAAATATATGATTGTTTCAGCTCAGCACTGAACATTTACATTTACTCTTTGTCTCAGGGCTACTAAAGTTTGCAGATGACTTGGGCATGGGCGGCAGTAAGACGCAGACGATCTCTCTGGGTCAGGGTCAAGGTCCAGTAGCGGAGCAGCTGATCAGAGCAGCACTGACCGACGGCACCTGGGTCGTACTGCAGAACTGTCACCTCGCCACCAGCTGGATGCCAACACTGGAGAAGATTTGTGAGGAGGTCATCACACCTGAAAACACACACACCAGCTTCAGGTAAAAATAACTCCCATTCACTGTGTTGTTTCACATAAATTAATGTGGCCACACTCAATATCAGCAGAGATCAAATTTTGTCATCGATCACTTACCCAATGTTGTTCCAATAATGTAAAAGATTTGTTCGTCTTTGGAACACATTAATTACCACATAAATTAAAAATAATGACTGTATTCAACAATTCGTCTGTCTTTATTTCCTGCATGATATAAGCTCACAACTTATAAAGTTCTCAGAATTGCAAATTTATATCTTACAATTCCAACTTTACTTCTCAATTCTAAGAAAATAAGTCAGAATTGCAAGTTTTTTTATGCAACTCTGAGAAAAAAAACTTTTTCTGTTTTTATTTATGTTATTCAAACCAAACTCTGTTTTTTAGGTTGTGGTTGACCAGTCAGCCGTCCGACAAGTTTCCAGTGACTGTTTTGCAGAATGGGGTGAAGATGACGAACGAGCCTCCCAAAGGACTGAGGGCAAATTTACTGCGTTCTTACCTCAGCGACCCCATCTCAGACCCTGCCTTCTTCAGCAGCTCTGCTAAACAAGACATCTGGCAGAAGCTGCTGTTCGGCCTTTGTTTCTTCCACGCTCTGGTCCAGGAGAGGAGAACATTCGGCCCACTCGGTCAGATATGAATCTGTAATGCAGTTTGCTTTCCTGTCTGTCATCCTTCATTTGATTCACCCTCCATCTTTAAACAATCTTCTGTGCAAACTATCATCCATCTAACTGATCTAATCTTTTCTAAATGGACATTATTGTACAGCAATCAACTGAGGCAGTTATAAGTTCATAGATCGATTCTCCTGAAACTATAAACACTGTTATAAAAGAGGCATATCTTCCAACTGAACGTCATAAGAGGCAGGGTGGTTCATTTATATAATTCATACTGGCCAGCAGCATATTTTAATGAAATTAAAATCTAATATAACACCATTTGCAGCTGACAAGCCAATTCTTAACAACCAAAGGAAGTACATTAGCGACCATTTAGCAAGACTTGTATCTCTGTATCAGAACATTGTATAGACATGGGACTTGGTTCTTTTGACTCAGGCTAGCAAACAGTAACAGTTAAAATGTGCTAAAATCATAGAATATTTTTAAACCATTATAAAATAGACCCTTGTAAAATAGACTGCACAGTTTTGTGCCATATATAACATATATAACTCCCTTTTATTTGATTATACTGATGATCTGGGAATTATTAGTAAGATTTATCAAGTTATCATGTTTCAAGCTGATCTTTACCAGAAGGTTTTGGTGAGATCATTAAGTGTATATGGGAGCCAAGTTTCTGACTTCGTTTGCCTCATAATCAATAACGGGATTTCCTGTCTGAGTTGTCTTCATTGAGGGGTTTTTACTGCGGCATCAAAGTTGTGTTTAGTCTTCTTTCTTTGTCTCTGTCTTTCTGCAGGTTGGAATATTCCATATGAGTTTAACGAGTCTGACCTGAGGATCAGCATTCGTCAGATCCAGATGTTCCTGGATGAGTATGAGGAGGTTCCTCTGGAGGCCCTCACGTATCTGACAGGTGATTAAGCTAGCAGCAACCACCTAACTATGCCCAAGAAACCACCCAGAATGCTCCAGAAACCATGTAGCAGAACCGCAGATAGTATACAAATCTAGTTCTTTTAACATTTTTGTTAGACAAACATCATCTTTGCAACTCTTCTGTACTCGTGTTCTCTGTAGGAGAGTGTAATTATGGTGGGAGGGTGACTGACGATAAGGACCGGAGACTGCTGATGTCCCTCCTCTCCATCTTCTACAGCTGGGAGCTCATTGAACAGGACCAGTATTGTGTGTGTGAGGGAGATCTGTACTATGTGCCTTCACACGGTCTATACCAGGTACACACAAACACACATTCATCCTTGACCAACCCTAATGGATTCTGCTGATGATAAAATGGATAGTTCACATAAAAATACAGTTCTGTCTTTTTCAAAACCTGTATGACTTCTGTGTTCTTCTGTGAAGATGTTTAGTGGAACTTTTGGTTACATTTTATTTTAAGGTGTCCTTCATACGGTGTGATTATACATATGAATACACTGAGTAATATTAATAAACTAGATGCACTTACTATATGGTTAGGGTTAGGCTTAGGGTAACTTGCATGCAATTCTGCATAATTAATTATTAGTAAAGTAAATACAAGGACACCTTAAAATAAGGTTTTACCAAAGTGGTTTTTAAGACAGTGACTGGTCAAAAAAGGAGGAAAAAGTGCCATTATCGTATTATTAAAGCAGCCTCTACTACTACTACACTACTTAAATGAAGTCAGTTGATTTTATGTATGCATGCGTTTGTAAAATGTTTTTGGACAATGTGCATTTGTACATTTTAGTCATTAAGCAGACGCTTTAATCCAAAGCAACTTAAAAGTAATATATGTATTGTAGTTAGTTTCTCTTATTTATTTGTGCATTTTTTTATTCATGTCATTTTTTATATTTTTAATGTGTTTATGCATTTATGTATTTCATTAACTGACAATAAGCTTTAACTGCTAAGAGCAACCTTAATTGTGCATTTTACAGATTGAATCAATTTTTGATCCGTTTTTGTTTTAAAATGAACAAAACAGAACCATATTTAATTGTTATTCACTGAAAATCAAGCTTGCCAATCTCATCCACCCCTTGCATTTGAATCAAAATATTAAACTGCATAATCTCTTTTGTACGTAGAGTTACGTGGACTACATCCGCAACCTTCCCATCACTGCTGAACCCGAGGTCTTCGGCCTCCACAGCAACGCTAACATCACCAAAGACAACCAGGAGACCAATCAGCTGTTAGACGGAGTGCTGCTGACTCTGCCGAAACAAACTAGCGGTGGAGCCAAATCACCACAGGTGGGAGGATGCAAATCACAAATGATAAATGATTGTGTAACAGGTCATTCAGACAGCAGATTTGTCCGTGTCCACAGGAAATAGTGGATGAGCTGGCTGGGGGAATGCTGGCCAAACTCCCTCCTGATTTTGACATTGAGATGGTGACCAATAAATACCCACTCCTGTATGAGGAGTCGATGAACACGGTCTTACGGCAGGAACTTATTCGCTTCAACAGGTACTAGAATTATTTGTAGCCATAGAATACATTATATGGCGCTTTTCCACTGCATAGTACGGTACGGTACGGTTCAGTACAGCTCACTTTTAGGGGGTTTTCCACTGGGAACAGTACCTGGTACCTGGTCCTTTTTTTAGTACCACCTCAGTCGAGGTTCCAAGCGAGC
>JAUCMT010000056.1:3743625-3756746 GCA_032357475.1 Enteromius thamalakanensis
AAATTTTGTATTCTAATTGCACTCTCTTGTGTGTCCCCACTTTTTGTTACGTCCTTTTCGAGCCACGGGGCGTAACAATGGAATTTATTCATTTATATATATATATACACACGTTTATTCACAAAGACAGATAACTCTTTATTTACATGTTTTTTTTTAAATCATGTTATCATGTTTTTATTGTTTTACTGTGTTAGTTACTCTAGCTGTTTTTTTTTAGTTATTTTTTAACCTAGTCAAGGTAACCCAACTGCAGCTGGAATGCACAAAGAAAAAAATATATATACACACACACACACATAGATAAAGTAGAACTAACTCTATATAACGCCTCTAATTATGATAAATAATAATACATTTAGTCACTTACTCTTTTGGTTTTATTGCCAATGTCCTCCTCTATCATTATGTCTGGAATTCCATCTTTGTCGAATTTCCCAAATGTCGGCACACTAGAAAAACACACAGAGGAACAAGTCAATGTAATGAACAAACAGCTTCCCCTGGTTTGAGGTCAGTGTTTTTGCGGCACCTGAGCAGAGTGCTGGTGTTGGTGGTCCACACGATCTTCAGCTTGTCTGTGTCCAGCAGAGACACGCTGGAGTCCGTCTGCACTAGCAGTGATGGAGAACCATCCCCAGGAAAAACCATCACACGCTTCAGAGAATCAGACCTGCGGAGCGATCAGAAATAACCCACATCATGATAATGGAAAATCAAAGACAGAAAGAGTTTAACCCTGAATGCTCATTACTGATAGAGGGAGATCAAGCCAGTGCTTTGGTCTGATTTTTCCTTCCAGCTTTTCTCTTCCTTCAGCGTAGACTCCAGACCGGCCAGCTCTGTCAGATGTCGTAAACTGACCGCATAGAGCCCAGATTCTGTGGAGAGAGAGGGAAACAGTTGGGTTCAGAAGTCTAAAGGAGAAACAAAAGAGAAGAGATGATAACTATACGCACTTGTGAGTAACAGCAGGTATGGAGCGCCACTGGCTGTTTTGAACTGCTGGTGACCAAACACCCCGTTCCAATCAACATGCACATCCAAACCCATCTCATCACCTGACTTCCCTGAGAAAAACACCAGTTTACTCTAAAAGAGGAAATGGAATAAGTTATCACAGTCCTCAGCACAGGTGTTATTGAGTGTGTGTGTGTGTGTGTGTGTGTGTCGTACAGGTGTGACTGATGCCGCTTCAGGATTATATGAAAGTATGGCAAAGTCCTCTGCTTTATCAGCGTTCAGATCCTGAATGCTGATCAGCGGCAGGTTTCCATTCGGCACAGCAGAACGCGACTGCTGCCACCTGATCGTACCTGAGGAAACATAACATTTCTGAACGCACTTTTGATTTAACAGGAAGTACCATGCACCAGTACTCTGGAGTTTGGGAACATTGTGGTGTTTCTTGAAGGAAAAGAACACTTCTGTTCAGCAAAAGATGCATTAATCTGATCAAAGACACAAGTTTGTTCTAACACTTAAAAGTAAGGTTTCATTTGTTAACATTACATTTAATAATACATATATCAGATCAAAAGTTGTATCTGTTAACATCTTTACAGTAACATTAACAAAGGTTTATAAAGGCTATAAAATATTTAGGTTATTGTTATTTTATGTTAGTTAATGCATTAAAAAATTCTTATTAACTAATCAAATAATTAAGGTTTGTCCCGGTTATCACTAAAATATGATGCAGCATATATATATTTCTCAGAATGATTTCCATTATTACTGTATTTTAATCAAATAAATGCATAAGCATGATAGACGTCTTTCAGAAACACTTACCAAATGTAATCTTGTAGTGTAGCAGAGTATAATATTTACATAGCACTGTTTCAAACCAATGGTCATTTTTTTCTTAGTGATCTGTGTTTAATTAAACCCTGTACCTGTCTTTTTATCAACAGCGGTGAGATTGTGTGCGTGAGCAACCAGACATCCTGTTCCTTGATATCCGAGGCCCTTTACACCACACTCCACCCAATCAAACTCAGCAGCTAGAGGTCTTTCCCAAAGTGTCTTCCCATCAGTACCATCAACAGCCGTTAAAACCAGACATGGGATTGATAAATCTGAAAAACAACAGCATAATAAACAATATAGCAGCAGCCATGAAATTTTCTTTTTTTATATATATATATAATAAAATAATGAACTTGAATTTGGCTGTGAATGCATAGGCCATGCAAACAACTTTTAAGATGCTTTTGTTTTGTATTAAACATTATACCTTCACTCAAACATGTGTTGCGGCTGGCTTCAGAATCCTTGTAGATGAACAACACATCCAAGACTTTGTCTTCATTTGCGTCCTCAACAGCCAGGAAATCATACGTGGCTACATGAGAGAAAGACTTTCAGCAGCCCATCAGTAACGCATTACTGTAACCACTGTATCTTGCACGTTGCTCACCTGCGTCAGGTAATGTGAGGTTCCAGGTGGAACGGTATTGCGGTCGTACGGGGCAGGGAAGGATGAACGAAAAGGCGAAGACCACCGCCAGGCACAGGAAGAGCGAGAGGAGGAAAGCAGCCGTGCGCCAGCCTTTCAGGCGGGACAGGCCTAGCTTTTCCGTGCAGCTTTTCTCCTTAGACACGCCCCCTTCTGCCTCTCCACCCTTCAGAGGCTCCGCCTCAAAGCCACTCCCTGATGCGTCTGCCATCTCAGACCAGCAGAACTCCACACCACTGCAACACAGAAACAGGTGAAGCATAATCATCTGATGAGTATCAAAAAATAGATTTAATAATTTGACATCAGCAATCCTACTGTACCAAAACTGAACTGGAAGATACAGAGTGACAACCGATGTGCATTTTATGCAAGTATCGAACCAATAAGAATTTCATCCTATTTTCTGGCCATATAAATATCAGCATCTGTATTAAACAACTACTTGAGTGTGAGCTTCATGTTCTCGTTATATTATACTCTGAGTGGTACAGGCTTGATGTATCATATGTGACGCTCTGGGTAAACATGGGTTCATAAAACCTGTCGATAACTGACAAGTTTTAATAACCCATGTTTACTCAGGGTGGCATACATGCAAAGATTTTGGATGAATCCATTTGTAATTTAATGCTTCAGATAATTACCTACATGCTCAAAATAAGCAAAGGCACTGACTAAAGAGTTTAATACACAAATATACTTTATTAAGCTTTATTTTTATGTGACTGTTATAGAAATGGTATGTATTTTTATACTTTATATATTGTGAGATGTTTTCAATTGATACTTCACACTTTTAGAAATTCGGGTCACAAAATGCCAAAAGTTTGATAAAGTCTTATTTGTCATGATTCCAAACATGCAAAAGCACACAGATCTCTATAATAATAATAACTAACTGACTAATTAGTTATAATAACTGACTCAAAGTATTGTAAACTACATGGTTCATCACCATAATCAAGCAAACAAACGAAGAGTATCTAATTCTTCTATGTTCAGTGACAGCGGCACAGAACACTACAATCTGCTGCATCCAGTGACCTACTGTACTCATGCACAATCAACAGATCCTGCTTCCTTTCCCATCCAGAGCTTTCTGCGTCAGACATGAGCTGTTGTTAACCATCCCAACAAAAACACAACAACAAAACACCTCAGTCATGCTGTGGCTCCAAGAGCCCGGGGCCAAACAAACACCTCCGTTCTGGAAACTGTCATTTAGATGACAACAACAGTTAACCACAGCAACACTGCACCACACACAAGCCACTCACTCATATACACACGAATACACTGTGTATATAAAGATTTTTAAGTATAAAATGCGTCCTAAGACTGTTGCATGGGATTAATAAACAACCACAGTTTAACTAAATAAAGCTTATATAAGAAACAACTAGGTTAAGCCTTTTCACATTAATTAGCTAAAATACAAGGTCGTGTCAAAATAAGATCACGTTTTGTAGAAGAATTGTCTTAAATGTTAGTTAAAATGTCCTGGGTAAGTTGATCTCTACCTTTTAATTAACAAGACTCACTTGTTGACTAAACAAAAACCAAGTTTGATTAATTAAATAACGATCGTTTTGGTAAAACACACTTTTGAGTGATCAAAACAAACCTGGTGAATGACAGATGCTTGTGCTCCTCGAGTGGCTGAGCAGGTTTGACAACGACACTTCCGCGTACGGCAACACGACTGGGACAAAAGCGCGATTTCGTTACAACAGATTTTTCTTGCATGTAAAATTATAAAGAAAGCATTTTACTAGTTTTACTCATTTTACTCATAGCACAGAAATGTAAGTATTTCTTTTTGCGTTAGGCTGTCGTTTAAAAATATATATTTTTAAATAAAAATAACCGTATTAAAATTATTTAACCGATTAGTTCAAATTAATCTTTGTAACTGCGAAATTAAATATTACTAAATATGTTACAGGTTTTGTGTTACATTTAAGTTTCTTTATTATTGCATAAAACAAACAATGTAAAAAAATATAATAAATAATAATAACATAAATTACTTTAAAATACATTATTTAAAACGATTAGTTCAAATTAATTTTGTAGCTGCTAAATGTAATATTACTTTTACATGTTTTGTTATACATTTGAGTGCTGTTAAACAATTAATTGCACACAAAATAAAAGTTTTTGTTTGATAATGTGTATATGTATGTTTATTATGTATCTATAAACACATACATTTTGTGTTACTGTGTATTTATATAGACAAAATAAATATACTCAGCATGTAAACAAAGACTTTTTTCGGATGTGATTAATCATTTATTATTTATTTAAACAAACAAACAAAACGAAAATAAAATTAATAATAATATAGTAAAATATATTATACAATCAGTAAAAATTAATCTTTGTAACTGCAAAATTGTATATAAAAATATACACTATAAAATACACTTCCTTTTTAAGATTGCGTAGCGCGCTCTGATTGGCCGCTCACTCATTTGAGTTCGCTTGCTCTCTCGCTAGCGGAGAGAGCGACGGCGGCGGCAGACACCGGAGCGAAGCGGTCCGCAGATGATTAAAACTTTCATTTTAGGGTAAAATCAAAATCACCTTTGCAAGGCGAGCGAGTTAATCGTGCCAGGATGTCGGCCCAGGCTCAGATGAGAGCTTTGCTGGATCAGCTGATGGGAACGTCGAGGGATGGTGAGTGTTAGCCGCGTGCTAACGGCTCTGAGAGGATTTCTGAAGGCCGCGCGCTCAGATTAATCCAAACCAGAATATAATAAGCCAGACAAACATTAAAATAACTGTTTTAAGATATATATCAGAGATTTGAGATTAGCTAAATGCAGGAACATTTCCTCTTGAAACGCTTCAGTTTAATGTTTGTGTCTATGAAGGGGAGTAATGACGTCACGGCTCCGTATGCTAACGTTAAGCTAATGGAATACGGCGAGGACCGTTTATCAGAAATGGCGCTTTTGTTTATTGATTAGTTCTTTCTTAACAGACACTACTGTTAAACCCAACTGCGGTGGTGTTAAGAAATTAGTCTTACGTTTTTACAAAAAAAATTAACTGGTAACTTAATACACAGACATGCCATTGTGCCAGTAACTAAATGTAACCAATAGAAATGTAGTTATTATTAATATTAGGGATAGATCAATATGGCGTCAATTAATTAGCTGATGTTTTGCATTTTTGACAGCATTGTCAGTGGGCTGTTGTAAAATGTTGCAGTGAATATGTATATGTTTGGGCGATTGGAAAATATCTTTAGTAAAATTAATATATGGAAATTCCAAGTATGTATGTTCTTAAATGTATAAGATTTATAGATTTTCAGATATAGTTATCAACTATTAATAATGGGATGTTATACATGAAAGCAATTTCCCCCCAAAATTGATGCAAGCATTAAATCTAAAGGAGCATTACCAAGAGGAAATATGAATTTTAGATTTTGTGATATGATTTTGATCAGCTCAAGAGGATTTTGCTTAAGATGAGTAAACAACAGATGGGCAGAATTTGTTAAATTGAGTTAAACTGGCTGTAAGAAATCTCACCCTCCGTGTGAATGAAGCGACTGTCTGTGTGAATGCTGAGATGAATTCATATGCTTCCCGTACATTTGTTTCATACAGACTGAACAATTGTGGCCCCTTTATTCTATTCATTAAGGTTCAGTGTATGTTTGCCAGCCTACATCTGCAAGGGAGTTGCAGAAAAGCCTCATGTTCATCGAGCCGTGAGTCACCAATGCTTTTTAAAGCTGTTATGAATATGAAAAAACAATACTGTTTGCTTTCCAGCAGTAACTGTGTTACACATCTCGCTAATTGGTAACGTAAGAGTGAGCAGAGAGGATACGAAGCTTCTGCCCAGGCGGATGTAGTTCACTGATGCTGTGCCTGAGCGGCTTTCCTCAAATCTAACTTTAAAAAAAAAAGATAAATTAAAGGAAAGAGAACTCAAATTCCTCCGCCGACGTCTTCACCTTTATTCTTCTGTATCATTCCCAACTTCCTCATTACAGGTTTGGGCAAGAAAAGCTTTTCCCTTTAAACTTTTAGAGGCTGGGACCGCAGGAGGGGTTCTGAATGGGAGAGACCTCGCAGTGTGTATCAATTAACCTTTCACTTTAGTTTTCAATGTCTTATTTCAACTTGGTCAGCTTTGGTGTAATATGCACACTAGATAATGCAGCATTTCTGTATGTACTCATGAGGGATAGTGCTATAACTGAGTACAAGATGGAGCTCTGAAACATGACATCCCTTTCAGTGCTATCCCATACACCTTTGCACTCAATTGGCAGTAATGCTTACTCTAGAAATCATCAGTCCATTTATATGGTGGCTGTACACCAGAATAAATTACTAATAATAACAGGCTGCTAGCCTCTTGGTTTGGTCCGTGATCAAACCCTACCTCTTTATTTTTAGCCAGTTAAAGAAAATGGCCTAGGGTCAGTGGAAGTTAAATATCTCCAATCTACATGAACGAAAAGCCTTAACTTTCCTGTGTAACTTAGTTTAGATCTGACACTGTCAAGCACATGATCAGTATATGTCATGATTTCACCACAGTGGCAGGCAAGTGTGTGACCCTGGGCCACAAAGTTAGCAGTGTGTAGCGGACGCTGTGTGTGTGAGAGACGTGTGAGAGTGTGCGTGGTCTCATTCAATATCTGTTATGTGCTGTGTCCTTACAGGAGATGAGTCGAGACAGCGGGTTAAATTCACAGACGAGCGCGTCTGCAAATCGCACCTGCTCAACTGCTGCCCTCATGACATCCTCTCTGGAACGGTGAGGGGGAAAACCATATTACAGCCGTTCACAATGAGTGTTTTTGCAGCATATTGATGAAATCTCTTTCTTTTCTGTGTGTTTGTAGCGCATGGACCTTGGCGAATGCTCTAAGATTCATGACCTGGCGCTGAGAGCGGACTATGAGATCGCGTCTAAAGAGAGAGACCTGTTTTTCGAACTGGATGTGAGTGATTCAGTATCGAGTCGAGCTCATCTGCTCGTGTTTTCGATTAATTTGCAGCAAAGGCTTTTTAAATTCTGATGCTGAACCTGTGTTGTGCAGGCGGTAGACCACCTGGAGTCGTTTATTGCCGACTGTGACCGCAGGACTGAGTTGGCCAAGAAGCGTCTCGCTGAGACACAGGAGGAGATCAGCGCTGAGGTGGCCGCAAAGGTATGAAGTGTGGGGAAATTTGCAATGATCTATTTAAAAAAGGTTTCTGTTACTTTAATAGCCTTGATATTTTAACCCTGGGTGTTCAAAAGGTAATAAATCCATGATTGTTTCCGTCAGAACATAATTATTGTAAATATTTGCGATCTTAGTACAGATCAGAGCAATCATTACCATTTTTGCCATAATGAAGCCTTTCTTTACTTTTCTCAGTTTGTGAATCAGATTTTTTTTGTTTAAATGAAAGGCGTAAATTGAATAAGATGAGAGGCTCTTAGATGATGATCTATGTCTCGTTTACCTCGATGGTTTGGTTTGCAGGCAGAAAAGGTCCACGAGTTGAACGAGGAGATCGGGAAGCTGCTGGCGAAGGCTGAACAGCTCGGCGCTGAGGGAAATGTGGATGAAGCACAGACAGTTCTACAGGAGGTTGAGAAAGTCCGAACCAAGAAGAAGGATGCAGAGGTTCGTCAACATGCTACATTATTTATTAACCAACTGTTACATTTCACTGATTCAAAATGTGATGTTAATGTTTTACAGTCTTATCTCTTACTCTAGTGTGAGTTTGAAGTATGTTCTTGATGTTTTTCTGACATGGCAACAAAAATAACTACTACTGGTTTCATCATTTGCTCTTTTATTTACAGGAAGAGTACAGGAACTCTATGCCCGCCTCCAGTTTTCAGCAGCAGAAATTGCGCGTCTGTGAGGTTTGCTCTGCCTATCTTGGTCTCCATGACAATGACCGGCGTCTCGCTGACCACTTCGGCGGCAAACTGCACCTGGGCTTCATCCAGATCAGAGAGAAGCTGGAACAGTTGAAGGTAAAGGGTCGGCCTGAACCAGGTGATGGCGGGGGTCTTTGGTTTTGAATGGTAAGTGACGTTACAGCATTTTCTTTCTCTACAGAAAACTGTGCAGGACAAACAGGAGAGACGGAACCAGGAGAGACTGAGGAGGAGGGAAGAGCGGGAGAGAGAGGAGAGAATGAAGAAACGGTGAGAACATTTCGACGAATCGTTCGTTTGGAGAACATTTTATGCAGATTTTCATGTGAAGCAAACCAGCATATTTTAGAAAAATTTAGTATCTAATTTATTTCCATATGTAAGTGTATATAATATTAATGTGTGTATTAATATTTAATAATGCATAAAGTTTCCGAAGTCAATGAGTGGTCAGTTTAAGTAGTAGTGATTGCAGTGTTGGCCAAAATAATTCTTCTTGTCTGGTTTCTCCTGTAGGACTAAGTCACGCAGCCGAGAACGCAAAAGGTTAGTTGCTCTTTCTCTTGATCATTCAGTGTTTATTTTTGTGTCTGTTATGTCAATAATTACAATTAACATGCAAATCAAGGTCTGAGATTAAGTCAAACAACACTGTTCATGCGCCACATAGTGCTACTTAAGAATAATAGTTTCGACAGTCTTTTTTTTTTTTTTTTAAATCAGAATAAAATCCATATTTTATAAGGATGCAGGCTTTTATAGTAGCGTTGGATGTTTTATGGTCTCATGCATGCAGCAGTTGTTCATGTGTTTTTGGTTTTGTTGTGTTTCTAGGTCTCGCTCTCGTGAGCGCGATCGAGAACGCAGACGCCGACGTTCCCGTTCCGCATCACGAGAGAAGCGCCGTTCCCGTTCTCGCTCCAAAGAGCGCGACAGACGCCGGCGGCACCGCTCTCGATCCACATCCCGCTCGCGCCACAGCAGAGAACACTCACACAAGTAAGAACAATTATTGCTCTTCCTCTCATTTATATGAAGCTTCAAAAACTTGAATTGTGGTTTGTTCTAGTTTCTGAAATTATAAGTAATATAGAATCTATACAAAAAGGACTTTTAAACTCAAACAAACCCTCCATGATCTTGTGGTAACGGTATATTGATGTGTGTCTAGGTCTTCACGGGACCGTGATCGCGAGAGGGACAGCAAGCGCAGTTCATCCGAGCGGAGAGCAGACGGGCTGAACGGGAGGACGGAGTCTCGCCGTCACGATGACAGAGAAGCTGGAGAGATCTGAATCATCTCACTCTACCATAACAAACACGCTCATACATATACCCACTTTTTTATTTATCATGGTTGCTTCGTCCGTAGTAAACTGCCCACGCCCTGTTTCATTCAGTCTTTGTAGTCTTCTCAGTCCAGTGAGACTTAAACCTGTCGGATTCACTGTTATATGTTGAAATGATAGTTGTGTGTGGAGATTTTGTTTCTTTTCTCAAATGTATGTACTATGACTTTTTTTTTTTTTTTTTTTTTTTTTTTCCCCGACCAAATTTTTTTGGGAGTGGGTTTTTATTTTTTTTTTTTTTTTTTTTTTTTTTTTTTTTTTTTTTTTTTTTTTTGCCCCTCCATAATTTTTTTGCGATTGGGATTTTATTTAGTACTGTTTGTCCTGAGTGGATGTGTGCATGTTTTGCTGAAGGCTGTTCTGAGGTCGGTTTAAACACCCTTTCTTTAACTTTAGCTGCAGTATTCCCCCATAGAGACAGAGAGACTCTCTGTGTATCTGTAGCAGAGGCATAGGAGTTTAATAAATCTAAACGAGTGAATCCGTCATGGCATATTGTTTCAGATTTACCATGTACATGATCTTTTATAAGGCTGTTTTGATTTCATGTTGTCCTTATCAAAGTGCATTAAATGGTTTTATGACTTTAAATGGTGTTTGTCATGAATGAAGAAAACTTGTAAATATTCAGTTCATTAGTTGCAGAAGTCACTCTAATGGTTTGGTCTCTTTTCACCAACTTATTGTGTATTTGTGTTTAATATTGAACCGGTTTTATTTATTCCTTTAACCTGTCAATTTGCTATGCGGTGAATATTTAGAAATATGTTAATAAAGCCACCTATTATGTAGAAAATTAAATAGAAAAGATATAATTGAAAACAATTTTGATGTTTTTGGAAAAAAAAATACTCTTATTTTAATTAAGTTGATGTAATATGTAACAATATTTTTTCCAATTTATGCCAGGGGTTTCATATAACTGGGCTACACTGAATTGTTTTAATAAGAAACCAAATCTATAAGTTATTGTGTATTAATACAAATTTATTATAGGTAAAATAATATATTACAAAAATAAAAATTGTATTGATTACGTTTTTTTTGTCATCACTAATGTTCCGTTTCTGTACGTCGCCGATAGATGGCGTCATTACGTTGGCAACGGGCTGTAGATCGTCACCTCCGGCAACGTCACCGTGACGGCACAGTCAAAACAACCGAAACATGATGCTAGCGTCTCACACCCGCGAGTAAAATGTCGTGTTTTTAGCGATCGCTGATGAAAACGTCGGAGATTTGTCATCTTAATGTCACGATCGTGGCGAAATATGAGTTTGGAAGCGTTTCGATCGGAAAAAGGGATCAAAAAGTGATCATAAAAGCACCAGTGTCGCGACCGGGTTGCTAACCACAGGCGTCAGTCCAGCACTCAAACCCGGTACGCGTGAAAAAATCCTCCTTTTACTTTTAAAATATGGAAGTGTAAAGTCAAATGGGCTTTATTAAACTGATTAAAGCTCATGTAGACGTACTGAGGACAGATGTGTCAGTCACATGTCATTCTGTAGAGCTTCTCTTCTAATCATCATAAGTTTAGATTTAAGTATTACTTTGACTCGATTTAGTTGATTCAGTCTCGCTTTTGGTCAAACGGCTTGAGTTTTATATCCTCTGTGCTGCTGAAGAAGTTTAAATCATCTGTCACAGCTGTCAGGGGCTGATCAGAGCTCAGATGTGTGTGTTATGTAGTCTATATATATGAGTGTAATTGCAGTCTATGTGTATGTAGTGTGTGTTATTGTAGCCCTGATATAGGATGTGCAGTTGATGTGTGTGTGTTGTGCTGTGTACCTGCAGTGATAGAGGTTTGCTCCAGGCAGGTATCTGGGTCCCCGGGACAGGCCGGTGCTCACCGAAGAGACGGGGAACAGGATTGGTAAGCAGGGGGGAGCGGCCACCGCAGAGCCTGTGGAGAAGATGGCAAGCAGCCCCGAAAAAAGCTCCTCCGCACAGGAGCTCAAGGAGCAGGGCAACCGCCTTTTCCTCAGCCGCAAGTATCAGGAGGCTGCCACCTGCTACAGCAAAGCCATTGTGAGTGGAGGGAAGTCTGTGACCCTGTCATAGCTAGCACGGGTGTATTTATAGTAATAGCCAGCAATTTATTGTATGGGTCAAAAGGATCTTGTTTTTCTTTTATGCCAACAATCATGATTAGGATATCAAGTAAAGGTCATGTTCTGTACAATTCCTATTGTAAATATGAATACAAACGTATTATGCATTGCTAAGAGCTTCATTTGGGCAACTTTGAATATTTTTTGCACCCTCAAATTCCAGATTTTCAAGTAGTTGGGTCTCAGCCTTGTCTTAAACCATACATCAACGAAAAGTGCATTTGTTCAGCTTGTGTTTTATGGGTCACTTTTGAAGAAAAATAAATCTTTTGAAATGCATATGCACACAAAGCATGTTATTTGAATATGTAAATATAAATTTGCCTGCATTTAAGTCATAGACTGAATTTAGCTTTCAGATAAACCTCTTTTACAGGGGTTCTAATTCTCTGTCATTGGTTCATTTCATATATTTATTTGTAAATAAATTCATAGTTTTATTTAGTAAGGATGCGTTATCAAAATTTACAGCAAAGGCATTTCTAATGTTACAAAAGATGCTTTATATTAAATTTTTGAAGCGTTTGAGTTATGAAGCAGCTCAGTTTAGAGGAAATTGACCTGCAGGTTTGATATTCAGCTCATCAAGCTCATGAAAACACTTGAATGATGAGTGTTGTGCTGTGTTGTGTGTAGAATCGTAACCCGTCAGTGGCCGTGTACTACACTAACAGAGCGCTCTGCTACGTGAAGCTGCAGCAGTACGACAAGGCGCTGGCCGACTGTAAACACGCCCTCGAGCTCGACAGCCAATCAGTGAAGGCCCACTTTTTCCTGGGCCAGTGTCAACTGGAGCTGGAGAATTATGAAGAGGCCATTGGCAATCTACAGAGAGGTACTTCAAAAGTTTAAAGGGGTCATATGATGTTGAACATTGTTTTTTGTATTTGGTGTAAGGCACTGTATTTCTCTATTACATAAAATAAGCAAGCTTGACCAAAGCTCTTGTGGCGAGCAGAATTTATTGAGGGTAGCAGTTCGATGGTAGCATGTCTCCTTCAAACAAACTGTCTGTGAGACCAGACCTTTGTACCCGGTGACAAATGACATCCCACGAGAGCCAAAGAGAGTGTAACCTTTGATGATCTTGGAGAACCCATGATACATTAACCTGATGGCTGCAGTTGATTGAATCTGACTATAGATACACATAATCTTTCAGTGGGATGGAAATGTTACACCCCTTACGTAGCTTACTTAAAGGTTGTGAGTGGTCAGCAGCAGACTGTTCTTGCCTCTCTTTCTAGTCTCTGTGCACAGCCAGCATAG
>JAUCMT010000056.1:3794843-3807536 GCA_032357475.1 Enteromius thamalakanensis
ATATATATCCACACACTATATGTGTGTGCATTTATGTATACATAATAAATATGCACATTACACACATTTATTATGTAAACAAAAACTTTTTTCAATTTTGAATGTTATTAATCGCGCTTTACTGTTTGACAGCACTATAGATATATATATAGTGTCTTGAACATGTCTTGAAGTGAACTGGTTGAGTGTTAAGGTTATTTTCTGATGGCAGGTTGGATCTTGTTTTTATGAGGCTCATGAATAGATCTGTCCTGACGTCTCTCTGGCATCTAATCTCAGTCTGATATGATGACGCAGCACTGGGCTGATCTGAATCATCTTATCCTGCTCAGATACACTACGACACACACTCGCCATCACTCCTGCTCTTCTGATTCATCACAGCCACTCAACAACTCACAGCTCCAGCTCTCACAGACCCTTCACCTGCTGCATGATAAAACCCTGATCTCAATCAGTAAACTACCACCCCGAACACCCTAGCAACAGCCCAATGATGCCATGGTAACCAGCCACAACACTCTTCATAGCAACCACCACTCACACTTTCTTCAAAAAAATTTAACGTGACACACGACTCTAATCAGTTATTTAGATAAAGGTCATCCTGTTTCTCACTGAATATATTATACTGAGCTGCTGCAGGAAGTGATCATCTGTGCTGTCAAATACACATTTACAGCAAGAAAATAATCTCCCAGACCTGTATGACTGATATACATATAATATATATATACACTAAATACATTTTAATATATATATATATATATACATACAGTGGGTATGGAGTATTCAGACCCCCTTAAATTGTTCACTCTTTGTTATATTGCAGCCGTTTGCTAAAATCATTTAAGTATATTTTTTTCCTCATTAATGCATATTTCAGTTTTTCTTTTTTAATAAATCTGAAAAAATAACAACAATTCTGTGTATTCCTGTCAATATGGGGTCCTGTGTGTACATTAATGAGGGAAAAAATGAACTTAAATGATTTTAATAATGCAATATAACAAAAAGTGAACAATTTAAGGGGGTTTGAATATTTTACAGTATACTGTATATGCTATAAAAATATATTTTTTGTCCATAGAAAGAACATTAAATGTCAGTAAAGTGGCTGAAATAATGTTAGAATCTTATTAAGTATAACACAATTGTTATGTAAAAACAATGTGCTTATTCTGACCTGTGCATATTAAAATATATAATAAAATAAGGAAGCATATTAATTTTATTGTGCTTTAAATGAGTAAAAATAAAATAAATAAAGTATTATAAATAAATTAAAAAATAATGTATTATATATGATAATAATTGTATTTAAATGATAAAACATTTATATATATATATATATGTATATATTTATTTATTAATTATATTTATATAATTCATAAAATATAAAATTTATTTACAAAATAATAAATAAATTAGTATTTGAGGTGAAAGTAATGAATCATGAATCTACTGTATGTAAATGCCTCGTGTCAAACAGGATTGAAATGAAACGAGGAGGAGAAAATATAGATTTGTTTTCTTGACTCTAGTCTTTCTCTCCGCTGAACTCTGCTCCTGGTTTTATTGATTCCTGAAAGATAGTGTTTATCTGTCCTCCAGCATTTGACTATCACTGCTCTGCTCAAAGCATGCTAAGAACACTGTTTGCATAGTCTGGCTGAAATTTCACCTTATCTGAGCGCAGCGGGTCAAAGGTCACTGCGAGCTGTTGTTTGATTGGCAGTTCAGAGTGTGTTTTATTCAGCAGCTCACACACACACACTCCTCCGTCTGTAGGAGTCAGACCTTCATTACTGAACTTAATTGCAGAGCTCTTGAACTCCTCAGCACTGAGTGCTGTCTGCTAGATCAACCAGAACACTTCTAACACCACTACACCTTTTTTTCATCTATACTATAAAAAATAAATAAATGTAAAGGGCAAAAAAAAAAAAAAAATGATATATACTCTGTATATATTAAAATATGTGTATATATATATATATATGTATATATATAAAAACAATAAAAAATATACATTTTAAAATTATGAACTTAGTAAAGAAATTTATTAAAAACTAAAATACTTAGTAAAAAACATTTTAAAGTATACATAATGATAAACTATTAAAATTAAATACTACATAATATTGAGAGACCAGAATATATGCTTATGCAAATCATAAACGTTCTTTAGGAAAATGAATTCCTCATCTCATAATCATCTATGCATTACTGTACTCAATAATGTTCAACTAATATAAAGTATGTGTGCATATAAATAAATAAATTATATACACACACACACACACACACATATATATATATATATTTTTTTTTTTGTGCATAATTTCCATAAAAGGGATGGTGTAATCAGGAAGGATATTATCAGATGTTGAGGCATGAAGGAGGTTTGACCTCTTTGCCTTATTAAGTCAATGACAGCACGAAAGTCTGCTATTCACATTACTGCCGTTACCCTCTGTACTTCCTGTTTATCATTTCCTGTGACATCACACCATGTCACCAGGATGCTAAAATGACTTTAACCACTTTTGGAAAGGTAACACGAGTCCACCCACACGCAGACTATTCTCCAGTGCCGGACAGAAAGTAGTCACTAACCACAGGAAGTGAGAGCGCATGTGGCTTCTCTGCACACAAAACCTGGGGCCGTGTGCCCTCAATGACATCGAAAAACATCATATATCAGTCAAAGTGTCTATATAGTTTTATTTTATTATTTTTTTTTTTGCTATAGTTTCAGTTATTTACTGCATGAACTAAATGAAAATGTTTAAAAAAATATTTCCTTTTATTTATTTTATTGCTATATATAACTTTAACACCAGTGTTATTTTATATTCTTTTTTTCTTTTCAATTGAATATTTTCTGTTTTCATTTTAATTCTAGTTAAAGTAAAAAAAAAATATTTCTGTGTGTTTTGACATTTTATATTATATTTTATAAATTAAAATAACATTTTCTAATATATATATATTTTTTTCTTTTTTTTCAGATAGCTATTTTAGTAATTTAATTTCGATTTTGCTGTGTTTTTGCCATTTTAATGTTTGTTTTTTTAATGTTTACAAAGTTTTTCTTCATTGCTAATTTAGTTATTATTAGTTATTTTAGTACATAAACCTAAAACAATACAAAATAAAATAAAATAAATAGAATAGAATATATATACACACACACACAATTACAAACAATTAGAATTAAACAAATATGTAAAATAAAAAAATAATTTAAAATAATTATAATTTATAAATATTATATATATGTTTTTTTAGTATTTCAATTAACATTTATTTTATTAAAAATTGCATTATATTGTATTAATTCTAATCAAAACAGGAACATTTTTCTTTGACATCTTATGAACAGAGAGATAACATTGGTAACATTTTCAAAAACAAGTGTAACACATGCTAAATTATTCTCAATTATATCTTACACAAAACCAGGCGATGGAGATATTAATATGAGCATGTGTATTTAGTGAGGAAACCTGGCTCAGTGCTGCAGTGTTCAGAGCGAGTCTCTTCTCTACACACGCACTCAGGAATGCTCACTTGTCAGTGCTCAGAGAAAGCCGCTGAAAGCGATTCATCGAAGCGAACAAAGAGAATTTCACAGCGTTTCTCCCAGCAGACATTAGCATGTAAATAGTGGTCCGGGAGGCTTAACACGGCAGGCCAGGGTCTCCCAAACAAGTGGCCGTATTCAGAGGAAGCATGGGAACGGGACCGTCCCGGCGTCTCCGGCTCTCACACCGTACACACCATATGAAGAAGTCATGCTGCGAGGAGCCTGAAAGACCTTCAGTAACGTTCAGACAGAATGACTAGAATTAGACGTCTCTGGCCAAACCTACACATTTAGCCAGAGACAGAATACAATCATAAAAATATTCACTATATAATTCACAAAGCTTGGAGGAGTAAACAAGACTGAGGGCTGTATACTTAGGCCTATATCGAATCACTGAGTAGACTACTGTCAAAATAACAGAAAGATATGTTATAGAAATAATAAAAAATGTATTACTAAAAAATTGGTTTCAAAGAATATCACTTAATTCTTTCTTTTTAACAACCACATTTTGTGAAGCCCTTATTATAAAGGAAGTTTTCATTTGTTTACATTAAAATATCTAGAAAAATGTAACATTTCACAGGGGCCTATTATTTAATAACTCATATTTTTACTAATATTTAATTAAATTTCTAAATTTTATGCTACAAGCACAAATGCACAAAAACTATTCCAGCCTAGAAATTAATTCTATATTTTAAAATCATTTGTATATGTATATATTTTTATATTTAATTTGAATCAAAATTTTACATTTAAATTAAATTTTTATTCATTCAGTTGAACATAAATGCCTTTTTGGTTATTAACAATGCTTTTTTTTGGGAGTGCTAAAATTCTATTTAACCCTTAAAACAGAATCCCCCCAAAAAAGAAAGGAAAACACAAAATTTTGAGAAAAAAAAAAAGAAAATAAACAAACAATAATAATAATTTTAGGGGAAATTTGATTACATTTATTTATCTTATTAAACGTCTAATAAATTGTTAAATTGTCTTTTTCACTAGAGTATAAGTATATATAACATATAGACATAATGTATATTCAATAGAAATAAATAGATAAAAGAAAAACATTGAATCCAGAAACAAAACAAAATGTATATATATAAAAAATAAATAAATAACAAAAAATAAACAACATGTCATAGGGCTCTATATACATACTGCTGTGACATCATTTGCCTTTAGAAAACCGTATAATTCATCACATACTGTACATCATGGACTCTATTCTTAGACGCTCCCTCTAGTTCTCAAAGATGAGCGTCTGTTTGTGTCGGTGGACGACCGCCAGCCTGACATCTGATACACCACAGAAGCACACAACACTGCAGGACTCAATCACATCACAAAATATACGCTTCATACTACAGACTGCATGTTTGGAGGGAGACACAGGGTCGTTGTTGTCGTGGGTGTCTGCATCAAGCACAATCTGCTCCGAATCCTTCAGTGTCATGTTTTATTTTCACACACCAAACCTTTTGGGACTTTTGCAGGAAAAAAATGTTTTTCTGGAACAGCAGCAGTTGAAAGAACAAGAAGATTTACAAGATTACGACATATCAGTCTATTCCTCACACCCTTGCTTTCATTCATGTCATACATTTAAATAATATATATAGCAAGCAACAACCAAGGCTTCTTAAAAGGGACTCGTATTCCTTTTTTATTACATTTTTATTGTTTTTAAAATAGGTCCGCACATTTCTTTTTAGGGGAAGGGTGTTGATTTTAAATGCAATAAAAAAACAAAATATTAGAATATAATATCATATGAATTAAATTAAATAATATATATGAATATTAGAGCTGCATGATTTGATACTAAACTGTGAATGTGTTTTATATAAATACAGATAAACACTAGGTATGTTGTGCTTGTTTGTAAGCATGCGCAATTGGGTCCAAAATATTATACCATCTAAATATACATTTTTATTATATATAAAAATAATATTATATCAAATATATATATATATTTTTTTTGCACAAATAATTATTATTAAAATAAATTTTATTAAACAAATCATATTTAATTATTATATATAATATAATTATTAAATATAATTATATTTTATTATTGAAATTTGTACATTCTTTTTATTTTTAAATATTATTACAAATATTAAATATGAAATAAAAAATGAAAAAAATATATATTATATTATTTTTAAGGCACGGTTATTACAAATATCTTAGAAAAAATAAATAAAAGGAATAGGTTTTAAATAAAGGAAAAAGTTTAGCGTGTATTTTCTTTAACACACGGTGAAGCTGGATCATTCCCGCGGGACACATGCACTGCAAATGCTAATGTATTCCACTAGAGCTCCACTTTCATAATCTGCCACTCATGAACCGCTAAGAGCCAGCGCAGGCCGTGAAATCAGAGAGAGGAGAAAAGGACCTGATAGAGGACTGCATCGGCGCATTATTCAGCAGCCAAAATGGAGGATGAAACAGAGCTCTTAAACTAAACCCAACACAAACTCACAAAAGCTCATCAGCAGTTTTATCTTCTCATTCAAAAACCAATCCAATAAATGACATGTAACATGCAGTAAATTATATATATATATATAGACCTTAGATGACCCTCCGCTAAGAAAGACTTCAGAAAAATGCTGTAACTTCTAAGAAAGAGCAAGACTTCCCCTCACTGACCGGCTCAAAAGCAGCCCAGCAGGAAAGACAGGAACGCTGTATGCGTATCACACACATTTGCAATCAAGTTGCACCAGACTCCTGTTGAGTGACTTCATGTGTTTCTATCACAATCTCCTTCATCTGGTCTCCCGCTCACATTCCTGCTCATTATCCTTATCAATGCACCACACAGAATAAACAGGCAAAACGGGAGGTGAAAACTTCTAAAGAGGAAGTGAGCTTTCAAACTAGTTTATGTATTAGACTTAGATCACGAGATGAGAATGATGACCGTTATCCCATTACATCAAGATTAGCTGTTCATTTAGGCCTTACAAGATGCATCAGTAGAAGAGTAAAGGAGATTTTTTAGCTAAAACTGGGCTCCTTGTTGATTTACAAAATAAAGGTTTGCAGCTACCGGCACTTTGAGAGTCAAAAAAACACATACAGGCAACATAAAATGAATACTTATGTATGATGATGATTTATTAAGGTCTTATGTAGTGAAACAATCTCTCTGTGCGAGAAACTGAACATTCTTCACAACATTATTAATTGTAGAGTCTCAGACAAACCGTCCAGACTGGTTCTGATTTGCGAACGAATCATTCTTTTGAACCAATTCTTTTGAGTGAACTGGTTGAACAAGTCAAATCGGGCAGGACCGCCTGAAACAGCTCAAGCAGCACAAGTTACTCAATCAAAACTCACGTTCAGGCACCTGAAGACTCGAAACGAGTTAAAATATTCTTATCTGGTTCTCTGACAAATGAACTCATTCAGTGCTCCAGAATCACAGAAAAGAATCGCAAATCCCAGTTTGCCTGAGGTTTTAGATCACAGGTAATAATGTTCAGTTTCTTGCACAGACTGATCGTTTCACTTCATAAGACCTCAATATAATATCAGGATCCACAGGATTCATTTTGTGTTTGATATGCTTTTTTGGTGCATCACACAATTAATTGCAATTGAATCGCATCCAAAAAGTTTTGTTTGCATTGCAGTGTATGTGTGTGTACTGTCTGTGTATATTTGTTATGCATATAAATACACACACATGCATGTATATATTTAAGAAAACTGTGTTAAATACTTACATTTATATATTAAATATATTTTTATATGATTTATAACATTATTATGATATCATTATTGATTACATATATAGATTGCATGGAGAGGGCGGGGTTTATGACTGCAGCCAGTCACCTGGGGGCGATCAAAGTGTCTTTTCAACACCTGATTTTGACAGAGTGCACTGCATAAATATAATATATTAAATCTTTAACATTCTCTTAATGAGGAATATCAATCTTTGGGTTTTAAAGGGATTATCTGAACACATGCACACGAGCACAGCTGAAATATTTGCTCTAAAGTACATGTTTACTCAGAGCTGAACGCTCTTTTACCTCGTTTATTGACACATTTCACAACTTGACCAAGGTAAACTTCGACTGTGAACTAATCCAGCAGCCTATAAAACAATGGAAAACGTGTCTATTTGGGTTCTACAGGAAGGCCTTTATAAGCACAAGGTAAACTCGTTGTACTAGGAGCTCATGGAAGCTCGTGTGACGTGATTTTACCACCGCAATCAAGCTCTGCAGATAAACAGAGTCTCGGAGGGTTTCTTATCATGATAAATCACAGCTAGATGAAGAGAACGTGACAAACCTGACCTGACCAGAATGACAACACTGCTGCTGTTAAGAGGAAATACTTCCAGTTTTTCACTAATTTATTCACAAACTCTGAAATTTGAGTCTAGGAGTTTTCAAGCTTAAAGGGTTGGTTTACCTAAAAATAATAATTCAGTCATGAATTACTCACCCTCGTGTCGTTCCAAACCCATAACACATTCATCTTCAGAACACAAATTAAGATGTTTTGATAAGATAAATGGCAGAAGATGTTATTTTTGTTTTCTTTGTGCAAAAAAGTAGAGTCGCAAAACTGTAGTTGAGTCACTGATGTCACATGGACTGTTTTACCTGTGTTTCTGGATCATTTCAGTGGTGTTGCTGTCTATGGAGGGTCTGATGGCTCTCTGATATCACCAAAAATATCTTCATTTGTGTTCTCATTTGAGGTCTTATGGGTTTGAAACAACGCGAGGGTGAGTAATTAATGACAGAAGTTTCATCTTTAAAGTGCCCCTATTATGAGTTATGAAAGGTTCAACAGGTTGTCATGCACACAAGGTCAAAAACACTTAAATTTTCTTAGAATATGCTTTTATTTTTACCTTATTTGTTTAAGGACTTCCAAACAGTTCATTTTTCCAAACGATTGGCCGGTTTTATTTAAAGCAGTGTTTGTGAGCTTTAACGCACCTAGTGGTGAAGAATGAATTCGCATTTTCATTCAGATCAACCTGAAAATACCAACAGGTGGGCGGGGCATATACTAATGTTTCATTATGAGGTCATCATGAATCAGCTTGGAATTCGTTTTGAAAATGATTCATTGAATCTGACTCTTTCTCTTAAGAGACAATAACTTTATACAAGGTGCACTTTCGGATTAAAACTTTCATTCACAGTAGTTACACGCTGCATGAAAGATGAAAGATCGTTTCCAAAAAAAATAAAAAATCAGCATCCTAGGCTGAAGTGTTCTTCACAAAATGTAGGTCTAGATATAATCGTGATTGATGCTGTTTCTCAATGCAATGCTGTCATTGGGTAATTCAGCACAGAGACACGTGACTGAGGATAATAATCCAGTCTGTTGCTGTCGGTTCCTGTCTGAGGTTATTTTGGGCTCATGCTCCTGATCCCAGAGATGAATAATTCTCACCGGTTATTTCTGACTGTCACCGGACACCTGCAAACGTCAGTCTGCCGTCTCATCTACGGACTAGACAACAAAACCAAAACACGAGTGAACAAAAACACAACCCTGAGATCTTCTGGAGATCCTGAAGCTGTCGTGTCTGGGTGATGAGCACATGAATCATATCCAGTGGAAAAAATAGTATTGCACGGCACATGGCTAAACTCGGGAGATTAAATAGAGAAACACTTAAAAGTATCACCTGCATCTTAGATGTTTCTCCTAAAATGTCGTCTAAGAATGAAACACAAATCGATCACTACTCAACATACGGTAAGAATGCTTTACAATAAAGATGTAAGAGTCTTTTTCTCAGAAAAAAACATCTGAGAAGCAGACACAAGTGTTGTTAATTTAATCGCACAGCTGTCTAGGAGAAACAACATATTGATGTATTAAAGATATTATTGATACTAAATCCATTTGAAAGTCCATGAAATAAAGTCAAGCTTCCTCAAGGCTGTAAATGTAGGTATCATGAACTGGTTCAGACTTGATGGTCCAGTCTGGTTTCACCACTGTGGGTTTCTTAATGACCAACAATCACAAATATGACACAATGGATGGAATTAAAGCCACACCTAAACCTGACAGAAACAAGATCTGGCACGCGCTGAACCATCAGAGCAACATTGTGCAATTCATCCAGTGTTATTAGTGCTATATGTGCCACTCACCCAGCGTCTTAACGGCGATCTGTTTCGTGAGCGGCGGAGGCAGGTTGATGCACACCAGATCCACATCCGGATGCAGCAGCACGTCATCGATCCGGTTAGTGTAGAAGGGCACGTTCATGTCGCGCGCCAGCTCCTCCGCCTCCTCCTGCGTGCGACCCCACAGCGCCTTCACCGCGAAGCCCTCGTTCTTCAGCAGAGGGATGATGACCCGCGCCGTCAGACTGGTGCCGAACACACCCACCCCGGGCAACATGACTGCCGCGCGCGGATGCTCACACACCGGAGGCGGGTGACCTGAAGGGTGCGGGTTCGAACCCTGATGCGTGAACTACGAGCATTGCGCCTCTGGGTTCCTCCCAGCTGTGTAAAACCTCTGTAAATCAATAATTATTCATTCAAAGGTGAGATGGATCCATCTTCTTCAATCATCATCATCATCGCCACCATCCACCTGCACACTGCGAGCCGCGTCTACGCATCTGTAAGCGATGATACAATGTTACATTCACAAATGCATTTGTATCCGCTTCGGAATCTGCGCGACGCGCCACTCTCGCGTCGCGTTGCCTCCGTATCATCCAGAAAGACGCGAACGCATCGCTGGCGAGGTCAATACGACGCAATCCAAATAGTATTTCCAAAACGTTCCTCCGAGCGTTGTAGGGTTTCTGTACCTCTCGCTATCAATATTGCGATCATCTACTGCGGCCGGTGCAGAGTTCCGCCCTCCCCGTTAACCCCTTCACTATCGGAGCCAACGATCCTACTACAGCGAAGGCTTGCTGCGTGAATATATATTACGCAGGGTGACGTTCGGCAAAGAAGACTGTCTGATTGGCTGGCGGCGGGTGGGCGCTGTGTCGGCCTGCCAATCCGAAGGCGCGGTAGGCGTGGCTTATTAATATTAAATACATTACGTAACGGGACGCCGTGAAGGTTACCAAGCAACGTCGGCGTAGTTAAACGATTAATATTCATAAGCCAAGACTGCGCCGTAGTAGGATTGGAAAAGGCAGCGGAATTATGCACACAGCTCGTTTGATCACAGCGGGAGACAGTGACTGCAGTAAATGGATAAACACAATAAACCAGGACAATAAAACAGATTTAATAAATGTCAGAAAATACAATAAAGGGAATGTTTCGAGTATTACAGCAACAAAACGTGAATTAATTTATTAATAAATTAATTTGTATGTATATATGCACAAAAACATGTAAAATATTATACATTATAGAATAAAAAAATATTTATAATATGTATTATATTAAATATTATTATATTTTACATATTTAATATTAAAAAAAAATTTAGTGGAACAGTTTGTATAATAAACAAAGCCCTAAACATCGCGTCATTATTTCCAGAGGCGAATCAAACCTCCCCATGAGTCAATATTCAGATGGAAAGTACAGTAGCAGTGAGTCAATAACAGCCCTGTTTTTGCCTGTTCCAAAACTCGCTTATGGCAGAACCGAGGAGGAAGAGGAGGAGGAGGATTAATCACTGGACAGACACATTAAGCTACACTTTGACCTATGACCTTCTCAGGGCACTTCATCAGAAGAGCTCAAAACTCACGTTTACAATATTGGTTGACTGATTTAATGTTGCTGAAAATAGTTGCATTAATGAAAAGAATGAAGTGAGACACTAAATTGCACTCTTTTATACTCTATGCGAGCGTACGGGTGACTGTCCCCCCAGTGTGTTTGATCTTGATGATTTAATCAGCCGCTGTGGATCATGTGATGTTCATGTGAGTGTCAAACACCCTAAAACACACAGCAATGTGGGACAGAAACTGTTATATATATACACAAACACACACACACTATATAATGATCACTGAGACTTCTGCTTTGTTCATAATTTGTATGAATTGTCAGGTAAATACTTGTTTTAGAAAGTGATCACAATAAAGGAATGCAATGGAATCTTAATTTGAAGTTAATCCTAATAGTATCACACAACTATTCTATTCTAAAAAAAGATTACATAGGCTAGTGTAAATTTAGGAAAATATATTGGTTGGACAGGTTTTACATTGTGTGTTCATGTCTCCTGAAAGCCAAACAAAGAACAAATATTGATTTAGCTGATGGTTCAGGAAGTCAATAAATACATTTAAATAGAATAAAACTGTTCAATGAAAAAAAGACAGTATCTGCAGCCGGACTGAACCCACACCTTTACTTTGACTTTAAGGTCACTATTTGAGCGCCACCTGGTGTTGGACACATACAAAACATGTTTTATTGTAATGTTTAGGCAGTCCACACACACTCTCTCTCTCTCTCTCTCACACACACACACACAATGCAAAATATATTTATATATATATATTTCTTTTAATGCAATCATTATAATTAAAGCTCATACTTTAACTGCATATATAATAATGATATATTTTGAGTTAATTTGTAAAAAGAAAAAATAGTTTCAGAAAATGTGTCATCTACCCACCTACACTGAAATGCTGAAATGCAAAATTTCCCTGTTGCATCATTTCTGGAGCTACTTCCTCTTGTGCATCATAGAAAGCATTGAATCAAGACTCACAGGCTCTGACATAGTGTAGCAATTTTATTTCAATTACTCAGAGGCACGAATTTCACTCAAAGGGAGATCCTTCACTACACACCCACGAGTAACATCCTACCAGAGTCTGTGACGCTCGCCGAGAGCTTCTCATGACCTGACACGCATTCACACACACACACACACACATGTTTTTGTGGTTTATGGGGTCTCTCTCTTCATAGGTGTAATGGTGTTTCTACTGTACAGACCTACCCCTCACTGGAAAAACCATTCAGTATATATTCTAAGTTAAGGGTAATTACGGGGACACTGAAAATGTCCTTATAAATCACCTTCATATTGTAATATCTATGTCATGTCATTATACAAATTTGTGT
>JAUCMT010000056.1:3830526-3857757 GCA_032357475.1 Enteromius thamalakanensis
TAAAATAAAATAAAATAAAATAAAATAAAATAAAATAAAATAAAATAAAATAAAATAAAATAAAATAAAATAAAAATTTAATGTGTGACTTACGGAAAAACTGGAGGTTCAAAGATGGTTTTGATGACCCCGGCGTAGATGGCCAGGATGGACAGCACCACACAGGCAAGGAAGACCAGAGCGAGCTTATTGACGTACTTCACACCGACGAACACCACGAGAGCCATGAGCGTCAGACAACACGTCCCATAAACACGCATGTTATTCAGCATAGCATCCGCCTCACCCTCCTTCTCCTCCGCCTTAAAGATGGCAGCGCTCGGCACGATGTATGTCTGGGACACGACACAGAGACATGATGCTCATGAGTTTGGAGACAGACTCAGTCTCTGACCAATAAGAGTCACAGCAGGGGTTTTCAATCTTTTACATGCTACAAGAAGGATAGAAAATATTTTGTATTTTGTTTAAAAAATTATTCTGTTGTGTTTAATATATTATTATTTATTTTACATTTAATATGACAACACTAGTATTAGTTAATTAAGTCTTTTTTACCTATTAACTATTTTTACCCAATTAGATTTTTTTTACTGTCACATTTTTACATTGGCATCAAGGGAAACAAAAGTGCTAAAATGAAATGAAATATACATGAATATTCTTAGACGATCTTTACATCCTAGTAGCTAATTAGTGGCTGGGATTTTCTGGCTCTAATCTGACTGTAACCTCTAACCACACACACAGAACTCACCAGGAGGATCTCGATAGTCCCGAGGATGTACATGGCACCGGCGAACGTTGTGCCCAGATAGAAACACAGACCCACAGCGCCGCCAAACTCCGGGCCCAGAGAGCGAGAGATCATGTAGTACGAGCCTCCAGCTGCACAAAAACATCAGGGAAGAGAAAATGTGACACAGGACGACTAGTCCTTGAGGACAGAACCAGAAACACAACGATTCTACATTTGCTACAAACACCACCATCGCTCATGCTGGCGGGAGATTTCAGGTTTCATCTGGGTTTATGCAGATCATGATGATCCTTTAATTACAAGTTGAGAGTGAAATATTTAATATGAAAATGTCTTACCTGGAACAACTCCGTTTGTAGCAATGGCACTCATTGATATGGCAGTCAACATTGTCTGAGAAAGAAAACATTTTTTTTTTTTATCAATTCAGAAACAAAAGAAATAATAATAATAATAATCAAACTCTAATTCTACTGTATAAGTTAAAATAAAATAATGCAATATTTACTAAAATGTTGATTTAACTGAAAAATATTTTCTTATTATTTAATAAAAATGTCCACAGCTTTTATAAAAAAATAAATAAATATAAGAAACATCAGTCTCATGCCTATTCTAATGTGTGATATTACATACATTTAATATTTAATAAAATTTAAAAATATTTTTTTCATTATTTAATAAAAATCAAAGAAAAATGACACACTAATAATGTGCAAAATTACAGAAAATATTTTAGTATTTAGTTGTTGATTTAATTGTTAAAATATTTTCTCCGTTATTTAATTTTATATTATTTAAAATAATAAAAATCATTTTTTACATTTATTTCTAAAAAGATGTTGTCTTATTTTCAAAGATCTTCTTATATAAAACAATATTTAGTATGTAAAAATATTTATTAGTATAATTTAATAATTATAATAAGAAAAAAAAATATTACTTAAAATATTATATAATATTATATAAAATGAACCATTAAAATTGTAATAAAACTGTAATAATATTGTAATAATCAGCTTTATATCAGCTATCCTCAGTTATTTTGATATTTTTATAATAACACGTGCTGATGAATCGTTCACATTCAGACCAGGAACACGTATTAATAAAGTAAACAGGTCAATGAAACTCAATCAGTATCATATGAAGATAACAATGCACAGCACAATAGTGAGCTTCTCCTTTTCTGTGTCCAGGAACGTTTAGTTCTGTTAAAGGTCATCTGCATCTGGCTGTTATGTAATCCGTGTCTGAGTGTCCTTGAGCCGAGCGTCCACTCTAAATCCCTGCGTCTCTCGTTCTGGACTCTGAGAAGCTGCTGGACTAAAGCCAATTAACAGCCATGAACCTCCAACAGGCTTAACCAGTGAAATAAAGCTGTCTGAATGAAGGAGACTGACTGATCTTTACTGGGCCCTTTATATCAGCACTGTTTCTGGAAAAATTTGCTGCTTATTAATAGTTAGTAAGATAGTTTAGGTATTGGGCAGGAGTAGGGATGTAGAAAGACATCAATATGTGATTAATCACTAATAATAAATGGCTACTCATCTAATAATATGCGTGCAATTTAATAGACCCTAAAATAAAGTGTTACCAAAATAAGAATATCTAGAATATATATGTATGTATTAAAATTCAATCTAAGGGTTAATTTCTGCATACTGTAATCTTTTCATCTTGATCTGCTTCCAAAATAACTTCCTTTTCAACATTTGTCCAGTCAGTCCCTAAAGGACAAGTCCAGCCGTCCTGTATGTTGAACATCCTGCTGCACTCAATAATGTGTCACATTAAGGAAGAAAAAGAGTCTGTAAACACCGCTCTGATATTGATTTACCTTCCTAAACGAGGAAGTAAATGCGTCTCCTCAACGCAAGCTTTCATCCCTCTTCCAAACCTCTGTCTATCGCTCATTTACCTCTAAGAGATGTTACATAAACGGCAGCTCTGAGATGCTGAAGGTTCCTGTAAGAGCCAAAGCTTCAGATCCTGACTCTGACCGGAAGCGTATAATGACACTCGTAAGTGAAGGTTGAGGTGAATTAGACACTTGATCCCATTGTGTGATGTGGTTTATAAATAGAGACTTCTGAGCACAGGAGATTACACACGTGCTGACCTCTGAACCCATGCACTCGTACAGTTGTGGACTTACACATGAGCAGCACATGGACACAATGATAAAGGACTCCAGGATTCCCGCCGTTCCCACGATCCACGTCATTCGCAGGAAGAGGATCACTCCCAGGATGTTCTGCAGACAGGGCAGGTAGACCCCGATGAACGTCCCCATCTGTGGACTCTGCACACAGACACAGACACACCGCACAAGAGACAGCGTGAGAAATGCACCTCAGTGCATGCATTAACTACACTAAAAAAAATCTAAAAATGAAAATCTTGAACGGTTCTGCACACTCATGCCACAAAACAAATATTTGTTCTTTAGTATTTAAAAGTACATGCACGTAGCAGCAGTGTTATTTTATCATTTATATTTTATTATAGTTTATATTAATATTTAAAGTTAGTTTTTATTTTTAAACGTTCGCTTTTCATATCCGTTTATGAGCCTATAATACAGTAAATGATTGGGTATAGTATTTAACGTCTATTATTCATTATTTGTAACATGCCAGACACCCAGCAATCACAATAATGTTCTGCTTCGTTGCTTTTTTTATATAAAACAGCTCATCTTTCAAATGAATGTGTTTTTCCTCTTTGTTTCAGGTGTATAGCAAGATCCTGAAGTTTGCAGACAACACCACACTCATCGGTTTGGTGGGCTTCTTTGTGTTGTTGTTGTCTCTGTGTACTGGAAGCTGTGACACCAAAACAGATTCCTTGTATGTGCAAACATAATTGGCAATAAAGCTCTTTCTGATTCTGATTCTATGTTCTGTCGCATCCAAACAGACATTTAATGCATCAATGAAAGCTTTCAGCATTATAATTGACAAGTCAACCATCCATTCTTGATCAACTGATTCACACAACTACAGAAGTTATAACCAAGCTGTGCACAACCACAACAAATAAATGCATATATATGTATAAAAGCATACCGCGTTGAGTTGAACTGCTCTGCTGGAGTCGTCTAAGTCAAATACACTATACAGAAGAACTAAACTCTTGAACCGAACAAAGACTCGAGAGCTTCAGCGATCTTTCCTGATGCAGGGAGCACAGCTGAAATGAACTGTGAAGTTTGACGCAGTCTGAGCATCTGAAGCCATGGTCTCAGGACTAATAAGAGTGTGTTTGTCCAATCACAGATAGATGTCCAGTGACGGGGAGACTGGCTGGGGTCTGTGGTTTGTGGCTATCGCCTGGCCATTACTTCAACAATTTTACTGACTGTCAGCAAGAACCACGAGAACTCAAGAGCTGATGCCCGCTGGGCTTGAAACAGAAATCAAAGAAATACTGTTGCATTTGTGCATGTGTTAATACATATTTACATAAGCCCTTAGACATCATATTTAATTTAATGTGAATAAAACGAAGCTGAGAGGAAAATATTGTTCTGTGAAGGTTTTTGGACATGGCATCCAGAGTTACTTTCATATCAATAAGATACTGTTTGTTTTTTTTATATATAATTTAAGTTTTCATTTAAATGTTAGTTTTAGTAATTTTGTTGTGCATTTTGGTCATTTAACTTGTGTATGTGTCTAGATAATTTTCATTCATTTTTGTTTAATTTTCAGTTTTTAGGCTATTTTAGTACATCAAGATAAAATAAATAAAATCTGAAATCTATATTTTTGTATATTAAATACAATGAACACATTTTTATATTTTGTGCTAATTATTTAGTGATTTGTTTCAAGTAAAAAAAAACTTTTTTGATAGTTTTGATCGTTAAATGTTTTTAGTTTTAGTTGAAAATATTAATTCTGTTTAATGATGCTGTACAGAAATCAGAAATTAAAACTAATCTGCAATACTGGCAACGAATCATCAAAAAAACATATTTCCCCAAAAAACATATTTTTAAATCATATTAGAATGTTAATATAATATAATATAATATATAATATAGTTTTAGCAAAAACTAAATTAAAATGAGAAATTTTGCATTTACTAGCTGAAATAAAATAATTTGAAAAGCTTTTTTAATATTTTTTAATATATATACATATATATATATTTTTTTTTTAGTCAGTAAAAACTGAATATTAGAGAATATTAAAAACGCTTTTCAAAAAAAATGCAGCTAGTAAATGCAAAATTTCTCATTTCAATTTAGTTTTTGCTAAATTAAAGTTATTATAAGTTAACAAAACAAAACTACATATATATGTACACACACACACTTTTTTTTCTTATAATAACCCTGGTTCAGACTAAGGTTTATTGCATTGAATGGTGAAATGAAACAATGTAACTTTGAGAAGTTCAGGTCATTTCCGACATGTTTCCATAATCAAACATTCCAACCCATCTGACCTGTATTAATTTCCTGTCGTATTTTCAACAAAGGCTAAAGAATGTAGAGAATTTATGTCCCATTTGTTTTGGATTAGAGTACACAGACACAAAGCTCAAACGTACAGAACGCGTCTCTCATTCAGTCTTCATGTCTAGAGCTAAAATGAGTTCAGTCTGTCCTTTAAAGCCACAATAAAAGGTAATAGTCTGATGTGTAACGTTCTCAGTGCATTACCTTGACCGTCGGCTTCTTGGCCCCTTCCTCCTCGTCGGCCTCCTCGTGTTCCCGGACGCCCTGCGTGAGATTGGTGTAGTTGGCCAGTTTGCTGAGCAGAGAAGATACCATGGGATTGCTGTCCATCTCCTCCTGAAAGGGTTAAAGGTCATGCGTTTGATGAAAAACCAGCACACACAAATCCACACAACAACACACAAACTACGAATTTCCAACCTCTACAATGTCTCGTAAAATCCCTGAGTAAAAATACACGCAGGCACCAAAATCAAAGGATGTAATAACAGCCCTGTCTGTCCGAAATCATGAAATTCTACAAAAATAAACTTCAAGGCCCATGAATTACTTTATTTGTGATCATAAACATGAAATGAGAATGTGGAAAACAGACTAGAGAAAAGCCATGATGGCTTGAAAATAAACACAATGGCTTTGTTCAGACTTCAATGCAGTAAAATAAATATCACAAAACCGGTTAAGAACATCTTCACATTACACCCTTAAATCAAAAGTATAAAAAAAATTGCATATAGAACAAGAATACAATTTTTGCTTATTGATTTTTTTATTGGGCTATTAAATATTGTTGCATAATGACATAATTGTAGGTCTTATTCCACAAAAAAAAAAAATGTTTTTGCAAATATATGTAGTACTTTTGTTTTGTTTGATAAAAAAAATACTTTTTTTAATTAATATATTGCATTATATTTTTTTAAATTCATATTACAGTAATGCCAAAATATATTACATATTTTAGTTATATTATTGTATTACTTCAAATATATCAAAAGTGGTATTTATTGTGCTTTTAAAATTATTATTATAGCTATTATGAATTTATATTAGAATTCTAGTTCATAAATACTATTTATTGGTTTTAAAATAAGAAAAAAAAATTAACAACTGAGGATAAATGTTCAAAACTGCAATGAAAAAAAGCTGAATGCAAGGAAATTAAAAAATAAAAAATAAATAAAAAATAAATTTAAAAAATACTATAATTCAATAAATAAATAAAAGTAAGTTGTTAGTCAAAAAACATGAAGAAAAAAAATATATTATTCAGTAATACTGAAATGAAGCTTAAAGGTACCTCAAAAAGTGCCATGTTTTTCCCATCGTATAGATTTCCCTTATCATCATCTGTGTTATTGATGAACGGGCTGCTTTCCCTTGGGTTTCCATCACCTGTGTTAGACAGACAGATGGAGAGAGCAACAGAAAAGAGTGATTACAGCTGATTACAGGAGATGTGCCACTAAAATGTGCTTTGCTCACAGAAGTATGAGGCGTTTATGGTCTTTATGGTTATGTTATGTGTAGTCTCTTGGGTAAATCGGGAAAAAGCTGACTTCCTATCACTGCCGCCGGTCAGACGTAATGATTTTCCTATAATTAGAGCATGATGGTGATCAATGTCCTCCGCTTCACTGGTCAAACCCTGTGATGTTCAGTCTGATGGCATATGGTGTCCTGTCACTAAAGCACTTATAAAAGCTCAAACGTATAGCTGAAAACATGCAATTACTCGCTCGCTCTCTGATTATATATAGAGGCTAAATTGCAGTGATTTAAATAAACATCTGGACTGGGCTGCGTCACTATAGGATTTATTTTCAGATTACATCGCTTTATTCATATCCGTAGACCTATAATTTCAACGCAGCATATAATTCAGATTTAGAACGACATTCTGTTCCAGGAGTTTCTTGATTAATCTTTTGTTATGCTGCAGATGCTGAATTCAATATATTTGAACAGTTTCACGTTATAAACGACAAAGTCCGAGAGTATGTTCAGCGGCAAACTTAAAAAAAAAAAAAAAAAAAAAAGCTTTTGGAAGCTACAAATATGATCATTTTCCAGCTCAAAGATCCATCAAATACGTCTAATAAGACTGCCGTTGTATATTATTATGGTTGGCTTGCTTCTCTGCTGTTTTCGGATAAAAGCAGCAGTAAAATGCATAAATGTATGATTATGCAATGAAACCACAAGATGCTCTAAACTCATTTTTCATACCGCCTGAAACAATAGTGCATTTGCAAACTGGTTTGAAACCAGTTCAAACTGTTTAGTGCACACATCCAATGAAGTCACCGCTCACTCTAAACACAAGAATGCATGATTTTCACACAAACACATCTCATTTAAAACACCTTCACATGCTTTGGAAGTGTTTTTATACTAAATTTTTTTATTTTAAAAAAAGAATAGTTTAAATGTTTTCTCAGGCCATCCGCGATGTAGAGGAGTTTGTTTCTTCATCAGATTTGGAGTAATGTAGCAATGCTTCTTTTGTTCAGCGATGGATGCTCTGCAGTGAATGGGTGCCGTCAGAATGAGAGTCCAAACAGGTGATGCATCACAATAATCCACACCACTTTAGTTATTCTGATGTTTTTATCAGCTGTTTGGACTCTCATTCTGACAGCACCAATTCATATCCATTGCTGAGAAATGGATGCAATACTACATTTCTACAAATTTGTTCATATATAGAAGCCACTTCATCTGCATCTTGGATGGCCTGAGATAAATTCTGAACTGTTGAACTACTACCTTTGAACTGTTAGTATTATATTCTGTGTACGCTCACATGTGCATCTATTACTTCAGACACTTGATACAGTAATGCCAAATCTCACGAGACGTGATCCACTTTCATCAAAATGACCTAGATTACAGATATGCTTCTCTCACGGCAGACGTCACAGTCATTCATTCAGAATGACTAAATGTTCAAATGCTGCACAATGTTCTCGCTTCATCCAGAGAAACAATGCACCGGGAAATGAATGAGAGAGCAGAAAACCAGGATTATATGAATAGACATTTGGCTCCAGGGGCAAAAAAAAATAAAATTCCAAAGTATGATCAGATAGTTTTACTGGAGAACAAGATTTGCATGATCACAGCGAAAAAAAACTAAATATGTGAAATTCTTGTTATCCATCTAAATAATGCTGCATAAGCATAAGAAAAACTCTACAGCAACTGGAAACTCAGGGAGGTTTTATAGTTCTATTACAATCAGTCTCGACCATGGAACAACTAGACGGCTCCGATGGTCCCAGACAAAATTACCCACAAGTTCATCCAATCAGCAGCACTGCACTGTATATTCCTGGCTTAAGACGATTCCTTTTCCAGGCATGACAGAGGAGGAGCTTTAGCCCAGTGTTTACAAACACTCTAATTGTAGACATTAAGGAAGTTAAAGATCAAATATAGCAATAATCTCACTGAGACTCCTAAACTATTGAGTCTAAACCGGATACTGGTGGTGACTACAATGATGGATTGTCAGCTGATCCTAAAAAAAGTGACCCTTCTTTGCAAGTGACAATGTCATAGACGGCCAAAAGCATGTCTTTAATATCACACAAACACTGGAGTGATCTGCATAAATCTCAAAGTTGTTCTGCAGCAGTTAACATGTGATTTGAATAGATGTTCATCTCTCTTGTTAATTTAACACATTATCAGCTGCACATTTTCATAATGCATTTTCACCTGCTGGATATAAAGCAGGTGGGAAAAAAAGTCTTAAGGGGATTTGAGTCACATTTTTTCACAAAACCAACAAACAAACAAAAAAACGGAATAAATAAATAAATAAAATACAAAATAGAACAAAATAAATGAAATGAAGTAAAACACAAATTTTATATATATATATATATATAAATAAAAATGTAAAATAAAATAAATGTAAAACAAAACAAAATAAGAAGTAAAACTGAATAAAATAAAATTAAATAAATTTAAAAAAAGTTTAATAAATAAAAAAAGAAAAAAAGAAAACAGAATGAAAAATAGAAAAAAAATACAGCAAATAAAAAGAAACAGAACAAAAATGTCAAATAAAATAAAATACCTAAAATACTAACCGCTCAAAAAAAAACACCAGGTAAGTCTCACGTCTTCACCAGACAATGCTGACCATCAAGCCTTCAGTATAGACTCATTTAGATACAGCTGAGGATTTCTGTATTTAACAACAAAACATACGACAGCTCCACCTGAAACTGCTCCATATTTATAGCCCAGCAGACCTTGACATTCAGAGAGGCCATGCAAATACGAAACACTCATACACGAGCATCCCAACACATCTTTGACCTACCCTTCACACATTAACAATTCATCTTAACTGCTTCCATTCCAGGTACATAATAGCTGCAGTTAATAACATTTAAACTAAGAGCCTTCTTCACGACTCCCTTTTATAAAAGACTCACGAAGCAATTGTCACAAGAAAGGTTGAAATTAACACGTCAGGTAGAGCAGGTCTCTATGGTAATAAATGGCCACATACTCTATTTATATCTGCTAAGCTCTCTCTCGTTCTGATCTTTAAGCGGCCTACGAAAGCTTGTTTTACACCGGCTGACAGTGCAAGAGACGCTGGCAGAAAGAGTTACTCCAATCCAGTTATCCAACACGGAAGTCTGACGAAGTAACTAAGCACACATATAAACGTCTACAACTGATGATAGTAATGCTGCTGCTCTCTGGACACGGCCTTTAGAATCACACTCAGCTTACCAGATTCAGACTGTCAATTAATCAATCAATCAATCAATCAATCACTGACAGACAGAGAAAAAACAGGAAGCAGAAATGAATTGAGCAATAAACGGATGGACATTTGGCTCCAGGCGGAAGAAAACTGAAGCAATGAATGAACAAACAAATAAAAAGGTCGATTAACATCCCCAAAACAACAAAGTTACAAAATTATATCAATATAAACATTATTTTATTTTAAGTTGATTCCGAATCTTAAAAAAGTGACTTAAAGTCAGCTTAGAAGAGATGTGACTTTAAAACACCAAACTATCTTACTATCTAACTTAATCTTTTATATTCTTTTTAGTAACATTTATACCCACAATGCATTGCTCCAGTTGCCTGAGACAATTTAAATATCTTTAAAATAAACAATTTCGAATGCAACTTGTCACTACTTCAAACTATCACTTTTAAGTGAACTTAGAGGATAAGTTATGGTACAATTCTGAACGACAAATATATTACTCTAGCTGATTATAAACTTCAACAACAGCTATTCCGTGTCTACTAAGTTAGGAAATAAGACTAGCTCAGGGCAACTAGTCACAAAAGTCACTTATACTCAATTTAGAAAGACTATATTGTGGTTACAACATTAAAATGGTTAAAATCTCTCATTCAGAATGTTAATAAAGTTCCTAAACAGTGATTTCATGTAGAGCCCGACCGATAAAGGATTTTGAAGATCGATTTTGATCAATATGATACAAATATTTGTTGGTTTTAAAATCCGATATTCCGATATATCGGTTGATATATAATTTTTTTTTCTTCAGAAACGTGCAACAAAACATTAACAGATTTCCCTAACATTAGTTATTTGTAGTTATTTATGAGTTCTAACTTACATGACAATGCATTTTAAAAAGTCTTTCTTTTATTGTCACAACAGAACACAGGAACATCAAAATATATTAAAGTTCTGATAAATAAAATGTATAAAAATAGAAACTTTAGATATGAAACTTTAAAATCCTTTGAACAAAAACCCAATAACAACAACAACCAAATTAAAGTTACCAGTAAGGGTGTTTCGTCCTTTTTTATTTTATTTTTGAATAAAATTTAAAACATAAAATGCCGATATATCGGTCGGGCTCTAATTTCATGTTTAATAGTTTATAAACTAAGACTAGCTCAAAGCAACTATTTAAGTCCTTCAAAATGTCACTCAAAGTCAGTTTACAGTATTCTGATCATCAACATTTAAATGGTAAAATATCTGCTAGAAACTCAAACAACTCTTAAGGTAGTTTTTATGTATTAAACCTTAATTTAATATTACTAAGAAGTTTACTAAAGTTTAAAAATCAACCAAACAATTCTCATTCCAGACAAACTGCAAAGTTCAAATTAACATCTACTAAAGTAAAAAGGTAAGACTTTACAATAAGGTTTATTAGTTACAATTGGTTACCAACATTAGTAAACAAAGTAAGAATGAACAAAACAGCAGTTATTAATCTTAGTTACTGTAAAAAGACTAGCTCAATGCAACTGGTCACAGCACTTAGAACATCGCTTAAGTCGGTTTAGACAAGCTTATACTCTGGCTGGAAAACTACCTCATTCTAGAGGATCGGGAAACTAAAGAACAGCTATTTCATATCTAATAAAGTATGAACTAGGACTAGTTCAATGCAACTAACACTTTGACTTAGAATCCAAACTTGAAGTTTAGAATCACTTAAAGTTGATTTAAACAAGCTTATGCTCTGCTTGACAACAAATAATGTATCTAGATTAAATTCTGGCATGACATTAAAATGCAAAAATATATAATTCAAGCTAAGCAATTCCACATCTATGGAAGTAGAAACAGTGCAACTAGTCAGATCCTTCAAAACATCACTTAAAATCATTTTAGATGCTCTGGCTGACAACATTACAATAGAAATATCTACTTGGTGTTTTCCAGAAGGGTTATTGTACATCCACTGAAGCAAACAAACGAGATCTATCCCAGCGCCTTCAAAAGCATCACGTTAAGTCCATTCAGAAAAGGCTGACATTAAAACGGCAAAATATGTAATTTTAGATACCTGTGATGTTCCAAAACAGCAATATCACAATGAAGAATGAAGAAGAGCTCAATGCAACTGGTAGCTTTAGAGCAGTTTTTCAGGTATGTTCTTGATTAAAACACTAAATGCAAACAGTACTTAGTCCCAGCTTTCAAAAGGTCATTGATAGTCAGTTTAGAAAAGGATACTCTGGTGGACAACATTAAAACAGCAATCACCATGATCCAGAAGTGGTGAAGTAAAAATGAGATCCAGCTCAACAGACGATCGCAACTTAATGAATAAAAACACCACTTAAAATGATAGTTAAAGTAAGAACAATGGCGTTAAACACAATAAAGGCAGCACTTCTGACATCCACAGCCATCACAAATCCAGGACGCCGAGCACTTACCCCGCGGGCAGGAGCTCGACCCCGGCTCCATGCTGATGGAGAGAGAGGGTGAGATGGGTCTGCCGAGGGTCCCTGGAGAGACACGCTCAAAGGGCTTCAGACGCGCTCAACTATCAGTGCTCTGATGATCAGCGTCTGTGACGCTGCCAATAAAACGCCAGAGACATCAGTCCCTGAGCGCTTGATCCCTGATCTAAACCACTCACCCAGACACGGAGGAGGAGCCAGAGACACAGAGAGAGAGAGAGAGAGAGCAGGGGGATAAAGAGATAGAAAGGTAGCAAAGTGATTGATGGAGGAAACAGAGAGAGAGAGAGACGGCATGCCACCACACTAAAGAATCGCTCCGAATGAATGGAAATGCATCCAGAATAATCACTTGACATCTAACAGATATATCTGATATTACAGAGCAAGACATGATGAGTCGCCACTCATCATAAAAAAACTACTATTATTAATAGATCTCACTATAATTTAAATAATTAGTTTATATAAATATATACAGGTTAATTACTTACACATTACAGCAAATAAATGTCTTACATTTATAATGTTTTTATTGTTTTATTTTGTTAGTAAACTATTTTTTAACCTTATTAAAATAACCCAGCTTGCATTTTGAGATTAAATGGAATGCAAAATTTTAAATTATCTGTTTTTGCAATTTAACTCTTCATCTTTATATTTATAATTTATTTAGTAATGAAATGACATAGCATAGCAAAAACCGCATAGCTTTTCCAAATTATAAATAAATCCACATTAAATCAGTTATTTTGTTACAGTAAATACATAAACCTTTTATTTTTCAATGTTTTTTTCAGTATTTTTATTTAGAATTAAACTTGCATTTGCAAAATTCCTAGCACTTCCATTTTTATTTATTTATTTAGCTTTTATTTCTATAGCTCTTTTAACAATACAGATTGTAGCAAAGCACTGAACATTATCAAGTATGAGAACAGAGTGATGATAATGTATAATGACCAGATCAAACTATTTATTTATTAAATGCAGGGACGGTCTCTGTAATCAAAACAATGATGATCATTAGAAATCAGGTGCCTTTATTACATTCACATATATATATATATATTATATATAAGCACAGCCTCCTGCTCGCTGCTTTATTACAGGAAATCATATTAATTGCTGCTCTAGTGGCAGTTCATCATCATGTGAACTAGGTAGTAATCACTTAACCAGATTAACCAAATCCTGTCCTTTATAGAAAGCGTAGCAGGACCTGAGGAAGCAAGGCCCACGCAGACAGAAAGTCTTCATTCACAGCACTGACCTAAAAACAGCTGAACACCAGGGACGAGGGTGCAAGTGTACTTAAAGACACTAAACCCTCTGTTCAAACACAAACAGTGAGCATAACACAATAATATGTGACGAAAGAGATTTTTGAAGATATCATGTTTTTCTGTGGGTTTGTCCTTGCCCAGTGGTGGTCAAACGTCAGCGGCGCTGTAAGCTGTTAAAGCCTTCAGGTGAGGGAGCGTGTTACGTAACAGAGCATGCTGGGATCGCGGGGGCGCGTTTGGGAGGAGGGGGGGTTCAATCAAATCTGTACTCATTCTTCTAGATATTCTACATAGTATGATTAATATTAATATTAACATTATAAAGTGAAGTTTTTAATCAAATGTAAACAATTATTGGTATTATTGTGATTAATTAATTGTAGTAATTTATTAAAAATAACAGTGAATAATAAATAATAATAATAATAACAATGCATTTTTAGATTTTTATTTATGTTAATATTTTAATGTATTTTTAAACATTTTAAATTTTTGTAACATTATTTTTATGTTTAGGAATGTGTAATTTATTTAACAAAATAATAAATACCATTGGAAATAATAATGACAAATAATAAACAGTAATAATAATATTTTTCATATTTAATAATAATAATAATGCATTTTTAGATGTAATTTATGTTAATATTTAAATGTATTTTTAAACATTTTTATATTTTTGTTACATTATTTTTATGTTTAGGAATGTGTAATTTATTTAATAAAGTTATAAATACCGTTGAAAAAATAATAATGACAAATAATATTTTTCATATTTAATATTAATAAGTCAGTACTTTGGTAATATTAATTATTTTCATATTTACTACTTTCATTATGACTTATTGTACATTTTATGTTGTTGATATTATTATTTTCATATGTATAATCTGTTTTTTATAAATAATATTATACATATTTCTGTTGGTGTAATTATTAATAGCAATGATAATAAATAACAATAATATTTATTATTATAATAAACATAATAATAAACCATAATTATTGATTTGAATACTTTAATACTTTTAAAACATAAGATTATATTAAATATTCATGTTTTTAATATAATTAGTACTACTACTACTGCTGCTGCATAGCCCCTTTAAGGGTTTAAGCTTGCAATTATAATATATTATAATAATAATCTTAGGAATCACACAGAAGAACTGTACTGTAGCCTAAAGCCCAATATTGAGGATTTGATGTCTGAGTCATTATTTCTGCCTGTCACAAACTCTTCATATCTCACACACTTCCTCTGAGCTGGGACACAAGGGTGTTATTTCACTCAACACTATTATGAGAACAGAAATCAACCATGCATATGACTAAAGGAAACTAACCATTAACAATTCCATGGATTTTAACAGACAGCATCCATCAAAACAAGCTAAACTAAGAAGTGAGGCCTGAAGTTAAACACATTTAATCTGACAAAACAAATAAGACATCTGTGCATCTCTTATCTCTCTAAATATATTTCTCCAGCAGAGGGAGTCAGTGAGTCACTGACAATGAGCTTGAAATCAGTCTGTCTGTTACCTGAACATGCACGGAGTTCAGATAGCATACTACTGCTGAAGGATGAAGTGCACAGCATGCAGGTTGATGTAGGCATGGATGATGAACTGCTTGTTCTGTTTCCGCTGTAACAGCTGAACTAGAAGTGAAATCAACTTGTTATAGACCTGATATTGAACAGCCTTGAAAAAGACGATAAAAATGCAAAATCAAATAATAAGTCAATTAGTGCACAAATGTCTGTTCATTAAGATCTCTAATTGAGTTTGTAACAGACTCCTGATTTCCGTGCATCAGGCAGAGCTGTAAAACTCCAGAGTAATTTCATCTTGATGCAATGGCAGCAGTGAATCAGCGCAGCGGGAATAACAAGCACAGATTAAAACCACGTTTGAGAGGAGAGCAGCTACTGCCAGAGAGGAACAAACCTCAGAGAACTCACTCTGCCTGTTTTCATCATGTCCAGGTCACGCAGGAGTACTACATCCTCCTGAACACAATAGTACTGGAAGATTCGATTACAGACATGATGGAGCAGGACTAAAGGTGTTTTGCATGAAGGTCTGTCTGTTCAAATGAACTTCACATAAACTTTGACTTCTTATTGTTCATTTTATTTCTTGTGCAACAATTATGATGACTTTTTAAACACACTTTCGGTTTGTGTGTGCTCTATCAACAAACTTGCCGTGCCAAGGTATTTAATTAAGACACGCCTTAAACACAGAACATAAATTAATCAGTGAACCTGGGTTACTGGTTAACTAAAACTAAAACCATAAAATAAAAGACATTTCGTTCCTTAAAACAAAATAAACATTCAATTAAAAAATTCATTCAAAGCTACAACTTTTTCTTCATCTAGTTGCCATTTTTTTATTTTCATGTATCAAGTTTTACATTTTATATTTCTGTTCCTGAAATGTTGGCTTGACGAGTAGCTAAAATAATTTGTATTTTTAATTTTTAATTTATTATTTCAGTTAAGGTTTCCAGTATTTAATCTTAGGTAACAAAAATTGTTTTATATATTTAGGTTTTAGTTAACTATAATAACCCTAACTAAAATAATTAAAATTAAATTAAAATACTAAAATAAACATACACACACATATACATTTATATATACTGTATATATATATTTTTTTTTTAAATATACTAAATATTAATTAAAACTATAGGCCTGTATTATTTAACTGTTTATTTTACTTCACTCATTTTTTGGTGCAGAGTTGCTGTTTATGTAGAGTTTAGTATTTCTGTCAGTATTGTATTTTTTTCTATTTTATTTAATGTACAACGCTACTCATGCGTAATTTTCATCATATGACACATCCTTTATTGTATATCTGTTTTCTACTTCCAGTTAACCTCGTTTGATTTCCATTTGCTGCATGGATTTATTTATTAGAAATCGATACAGAAACCATATTAAGATTTATACGTACATATACATGTTATCATTCGATCTGTTATTGTACAGTGCATACTGCTTTGTGGAGAAAATCACTCTAAAGCTATAAACGTACACAAAGACCAATACTGAATGTTTGATTACAAATCTATACAAATGTTTGGAAAAAGACTTTAAATGAATGCCAGTTTTTAATTATGTATTAAACTACACTGCTCAAAAAAAAGAGAAAAAAATCACACTTCTGTGAAATCAAACTGTGAAATCTTAGGAAGCAACACGGACTGACGATCATGTTCACATGCTGTTGTGTGAATGGAAAGACAACAGGTGGAAATTATAGGTAATTAGCAAGACACCCCCAATAAAGAAGTGCTTCTGCAGGTGCTGACCACAGACCTCTTCTCAGTTCCTGTGCTTTCTGGCTGATGTTTTGGTCACTATTGAATCCTGGCGTGCCTTCACTCTAGAGTTAGCATGAGACGGAGTCTACAACCCACACGAGTGACTCAGGTAGTGCAGCTCATCCAGGATGGTTCATCAATATGATCTGTGGCTAGGTTTGCTGTGTCAGTCAGCGTAGTGTCCAGAGCATGGAGGTGCTACCAGGAGACAGGCCAACCCTCAGTGTGCTCTCCAGAGGTAGCCTGACTGCCATTAGGTACCTACATATGAAGGTTGGTCTTGGGTTTCTCCTAATGCTAGATCTCATGTGTCTGGAGTGTGTCAGCAGTTCCTGGAAAACAAAGGCATTGATGCTATGGACTGAGCTGAGCACATCTGGGACATCACGTCTCACTCCATCCACCAACACCACGTCACACCACAGACTGTCCAGAAGAAGCTTTAGTCCGGATCTGCGAGGAGATCCCTCGGGAGACCGTCCTCCACCTCATGAGGAGCATGCCCAGGTGTTGTAAGGAGGTCATACAGGCACGTGGAGGACACACACACTACTGAGACTCATTTGGACTTGTTTTAAGGACATTACATCAAAGCTGGATCAGTCTGTAGTGTGTTTTTCCACTTACAGACCTCCATGGGTTAATAAATCTGATTTCTATTGATAATGTTTGTGTGATTTTGTTGTCAGCACATTGAACTATGTAAAGAAGAAAGTATTTAATAATAATATTTCATTCATTCAGATGTAGGGTGTGTTATTTTAGTCTTCCCTTTCTTTTTTTTGAGCAGTGTATATCCATGCTTTCTTTTTGATAATAGTTTGCTACACAGTAAGAGAAAATGCCAAAGAGGTCAATGTTTGTCTAAATGTGAAGCATTTTTTTGACATGGCTAACCCTGACTACCATCATGGGACCGATATATGAAGAAGAAAAGAGCCCTACGAGCAGACCCAGGCCTGTCAAACATTCAGACCCTTAAAAGGCAATAGAAGCTTCAGTGTCTTATTATTAGCACAGGAACTACATTTATAAAGCTGTTATCTGGTTTAAACACTCATAACGTGAAGGTTATTTCAGGTCACCGGCTCCTGCTGAATACATGCTGAACGAAAATACCAAACATTTGTCCCTTGCTTTCTCAGATTTTAAAGCTGTAAAAATGAAAGTTTGTGTAGAAAGCTGGGAAAGGGAAAGTGTCCGTCAGAGGATGTGTAGTCGACGGGTCAGAACTCAATGTGTCACAGCGGCAGGGAAACACACACAGACTCTTATCGGCCCCAGCACATGGACACAGAATCGGCCTGACAGGAAACAGGAAGTACAAGCTTCCCAATGACAACAGATCGACAAGAAATGTGCTCAACCCTTCTGAAACAAACTATATGAGGGATTCAGATCATTTCTTGTTGGTGTGACCCGTGCATTCATTTAAAAACTCCCATTATTTAATCATCTTTAAGCCATAATATTAATATTAACTAAACTGAAATTGTTAAGACATGTCCATTCATTGAAATGGAGTTAAAGTAAAACATACCTAGATACTGGAGGAGAAACCTAATTCAAATAGCTGATGCACTAGAATTAATAACTAGAAAACAATAATAAAACTGGAATAAAACTCTAACTGAAAAAAAAAGGATTAAAATAAACCTAAATATAAATATTTAGCATAATATTCAACTAATAATACTATGAAAGCAAATTAATTACTTAAAAAAGAAAAGTAAAAATGACTAAAACAAAATATAAATGAAAATTTAAGGTATATTATATGTATATGTATATGTATATGTATATGTATATGTATATGTATATATATATATATATATATTAAAATTCAAAAATACTAATAAAAACTATAATAGTATAAAAATACTAAAATAACACTACCTTCTTGTTATTCCACATCCATACAGGCCCTTATTTAACTTTTTTAGCTAAAAATAAAACATTTCAGCTTCTTACCATGAACAATGTTTTTCAATCTCAGTATTTTTTTTTTCAGTTAAAAAAAAAACTTTAAATCAATATCCATTTACTAAAGAAGTAAAATAACATAACCCCTTTTCCATAAAAAAATAAACACAAAAACATCTAAATTAAGTGGGTTTTTGCCTAAAATCTGTTTATGTTGTAAGTGTAAACTAGATTATTTTATATATTTTTTTCACTTAATATCTTCAGTAATTCTGTCTCTCAAGAAAGTGTATATCTTCACTTAATAACATCTGTACCATCTCACTGTGACCTTATTATATTGATTTTTCACCTAATGTTGAAAAAATATATATCTGTAAACTTTATTTTAGAAATTATAGCATTTCTATTTTTCCCTGCAGCATTGGATATTTGTAATATTTGTAAATTTTATTAACAAACAAACAATAAAAAAACAGAAGTAAATAAAACCTGACCTCAAAAACAGCACAGGGTACAATAACGAGCCTCCTGGGAGATCTTTAAGATAAGGAAAGAAGAATGTCTTATCTGTGAAAGTGAAATCCAAAACAAACACTGCTGCTTTATCAGATGAATGAAGCAGAATGTACGGCGTTAGGGTTTGTCTCACGTGTAAACCGGCCGCTGATGTTGTGTAAAGCAGGAGCAGTGAGAACGCTGACACACAAACACATTTCTCCACATCTGGTTGGAGTTACACGACGTCATGGGAACACAAAAACTACAAAACTCGTCCTAAAAAGTCGAACAAATCTTTGTACTCTCACTGATATCAGGCACAACCCACCGATAGACACAAACAGCAGTGAATATGCAGGACTACTGAAGCTTAAAACCAAGACTTTTGAGCAATAACACCCCCACATTACTTCAGCTTCAAGGTGATCCGGGACAAATGTGTCTGATACTTTGTAACATTTACACTGTGGTAGATATATTTGCATGGATGTCAGTGGTAAGGGCTGTTTTACATTATTCACACAGGAAAAGGACAAAAGAAATGTGGAGTATTAGGAAAAACCCAGCAGGACGTGTCCCAAACAATTCAACATAAGAAAATAACATGTTTTGTTTTTTTATAAGCATAAACACAATGTGCAATTTCCATGCAATACAGCTCGTCCAATCCAAACTTAAATCTTAATTTTAGACTTCTTCAATGAAAATCATAAAATAAAATAATATAATATTTTACATTTTTTATTTGCATGAATATTAGCCATAAGGACTTCTTTATCCATTCATTATTTATTAATTACATATGAAATCAGCAGAAGAAACATGAAACATTATGAAAATAATATAAAGTGGGACGTGTCCAAAAAGAAAAACATGTTTTTAAGTATGTTTTTAAGGTTAGAGGTATAAAGTATTATTAAATTTATCAATGTTCCCTCCCAAAAAACAATGATTTCGAGTCTAAACAACATTAGTTTTATGATTTTGAGTCTTTTATTTTGAACTTTTATTTGTTTTATAAAGCTGTTTTCAACAATAAAAATTGATAAAACATTTTTTGTTGATTTCTAGCAAAAAATAACTATATTATTACTAAATATTCCATAATCCAATTAATGAAATGCTTTACAAAAACATTTTACAATGAAATAAAGATTTTGTATCAATCTTTAAGTCACACAAAAACAGATTCATTGCCATATTCAATCTCAGACCGTCTGACACAATCCATCATCTCTTCAGAAAGCAGAGATTCATGTGCACTCAGTTTGACCAGTCTTTCTCTTGCAAGCCGTCGTGGTTTCGTAATCGCTTGGTGACAAAGACATTTGAAGCCTCCCTCATTAAACACACTATGCACGAGCGCTGACCTTTAGAAATGAGTTCATCCAACCACCAACCACTTCACATGCATGTAGAAATTCATTATTTTCCATGCACACTTTCAAAATCCTCCCTATGCGTTAAACAAACACTGCCTGCTCCACTTAGAGAAAAAACATCTGTGTTTCCACAGCATTAAAAATGCATGTCGTGCAGAAGTTGCTGCTGCAAAACTTAAGTATGAATAAAGAGGTTTACAAAACAGGGTGGACTCATGATTCACTGCCCTGGAATCATCAAAAATGATATTTAACGGCCACTAACAACGGTTATCAAGCTGCTGCACTGTTCAGGACGTGGATGTTTTTAATAATCATCTTGCTTTTGCGTCATCGAATCAGCAGAAAACTCAAGACAAATGCGAACCAAACCTGCTGATATGTGTTTAATAAACATCACACTTCCAGTGTTTTCTGCAGTGTTGCATATGCTGCACTCTTTAATAAAACTTAATGCAAGTCCATATAACTATATTTATTCTCGCTGAGCTGAAAGCTTTGAGTAGATAAAGCACACGCTGAGAGGGTTTACAGTTACCCTGTTATTCAATTTCAGGTTGCCTTTTTCATGGGTGGAGATCTGGAATAACTGGATACAGATGTCGGCTGCAGTGCCGTATCCTAGTAATATGTAATCAGGCAGAAACGCAGGGAGTGAGAGCGTCCTTATCTGTAAGGAGACTCCTGCGGTTAGGGCCTCTGTGAGGACACCGTGGGCCGTGACCTTCATCTGTAACGTCCCAAAAGATATACAGACAAAGAGCAGCTCCAGAGATTACGCTGAATGCGAAGGGTGGGGTCTTAAACTCCCACCGGCGGGAACCAACAGGAAGCAAGCAACATGACAAATCAATAGCATTGACTGGAATCTGAGTCCGTGTTCATCTCGCAGGAGAGCCGGGGAAGAAAAACAGCCGTTGCACAACACTGAAAACTACCCGCTTACATAACCCTTAATATGCGTTCAGTTGCTCGACTGAGTCTGTAAAATTTGGGCCGTAATTGTAAGCCAAGGTAGCAATTAGCAGGAGAAAAGCCATCAGCTGGTGCATCGTGTACTGAAGGTCAGATTCTGAAGATGAACTCAGCGACCTGTGCTTATTACACAGCATAATGCACTTCATAACTCAGAGACTAGTGCTAGTGCGAGGAAAAGCTGGAAAGAAATCAATGTTTTTTTCTCAAACAGAGGAACCATTATTTCAACATGCAAGCAAATATATAGAGAATCCTTAATGCTTTAAGTTAAGTAAAATTATTTTAAGATAATCCGTGCTGTTCAACAGTAGCTTTTTGTTTTTTTAATTAAAAGAAATAACAAATATTATTTTTTTAATTAAGTATTTAAAGGTAGTGTCACAGAAAACACTTCACATTAATGAATCCTACTACTTAGAACTTTACTGAACTAAAATATACAATTATTGCAAAAAATTATATTCTAATGTCCTCAAGAGACAAGAAACAGGAGTGTCCAATAAAGACTTAACATCTAAATACGAACATGCATAAAAAATACTATTCACAATGATTTTTTTTATCATTAATGTTTCATTTAAAACTTAAAACTAGCTTAAAACAAAAGGCTCACAAGTACTGTTGTTTAATGAAAAAGAGCTTCAGAAAACTTCAAGTTAAATTCTGCAGTCAAATAGAATCAAATATTGCAATAAGCATTACAGTATTTCAATGTTTTTTGTTTTACTCATAAAAATCACAGTAAATTTATCATGATATGAATCACAGCTAATTATCATTTCTATCCTACTGCCCTTAAAAGACAACAATCACTAATTAGTCTAATTCAATAATGATTTAGGACACTTTAAAAGTGCATTAAAATATTGCATGCATATTCAATATATCACTCTTCTTTACTTGGCTCAAGAAAGATGCTTGGACACTCTGCCAGTGAGTGTAGAAATAACAGCTACTCTGTTCACTGCCATCTTTTATGCAATAAATGCACAAATATTGACTCCATCCAGCACATGCAGTGATAACGTGCACTAAAAGAAACACTGAACGACCAACACAAAGCTCATGAACCGACAAGATGAACATCACATGAGCTTGTCTTCAGCACACGCTCCTCTCACCCATGTGAAAAGAGGAAAAAGAGAAGGCGTGTTCGTTCAGAACAGAGAGAGAGAGAGAGAGAGAAAGACAAACAAACTCCGGACAGTGACCCGCTCAGTTAACCTGAAGCAGATCCAGCCGCGCTGTTTGGATACAGTCTGGAAAATTCTCAGAGGGAACATCTCACCTACGGCTTCTTCATCTTCCTCTTTCAGGACGTTGTTGTCATCGGAGTCTTCTTGAGAGGACTTTCTGCCATCATCCACAGGGACCACGGTGAAGTTGGTGGGCATTTTCTCACCATGTGCGGTCTTTCTCCTTATCTGTCTGTCTCACCCTCTGCCTCTCCTTCCTGCGCTGGCTTGTTTGAGCAGTGGTTCGAAGTTCTCAGTTGTGCTCCTATCTCTTTGACACCGGCTCGACCATGTGACCAGCCCGCCTCCATATAAGGAAGCAGGAGAGCCCCGCCCAGTGGGCCGTCCTTAACTCACACAGGAGCTGGAGTCTCCTTTCTCGCCTGCGGCAGACTGAACCTCCACAGACACAACAACACACCAGATAAAGGAAGCTATTGATTACGAACCTCTTCTAGAAACCCTGTTGACCTAGGAGGAAGTTATTATTGAATAAAACTCAAATCATAGTTTTTTTTAAATCAACTGAAATCAGCTTTGATACACGTGACAAGAAAACAAAACAAGAACTAAAAATACAAATTCAGTAATTGTAATAATTAAACTATAGCACATGTACACGCACTTTCTTTAATGTTTGTTAATGATCACATGACATGCAGGTGAAACATGTTAAGCTTTTTATTTATTGTTTTACAATTTTATGATTAAATTAAATAATTCCTTTGTTTATCAACTCAAGGCTTCTGCATTTAAGTGCAATCCTCAAAAAAAGCTGTTTAATAAATTATTATTATCATTATTATTTATTCAATTAGTTTTGGAAGTCCTTCTACTATCACTAAAAATCTTTAATTATTATTATTATTATTATTATTAAAAGCTATTGACAAAATCTTGTGTGAAGTTTGTAAGTGAAATCGCTAAAAATAAAAATGACTATCTATTATCCTAGAAGGATCAAAGCAGCAAATGAAAGTGTAATTGAAGTTACTGTAAACAGGTTTGTGAAGCACGCACATGTACATCACACTCGCCCATGTTCAAACACAACTTCATGAACACAGCAGCCTGTCATTAAAGCAGCCCAGCAGCATAGCTCTGTGATTACAGGTGCTTTTTATTTTAGGGACACGAACAATACAAGACTTGACATACGCCAGGATCTTTTGTTACATATGCTGCAATAGATCCCATGCAGCACAAGTCAAGAGCTGTTTTATCATCATGACCCTTGACATAGTTGAATGCAGAGTAAAGACAAGCCTGCACTGGCAGAGAATAACATGAACAAAATTAGAGAAGAAAATGTTTTAATGGTTTTCAAATCTGACTTAATGGGTTAGTCAGATCTGAAACATGTTTACTAGTAAAAATACTGTAACGTTTTAATGTTTTAATGCTGTGATTATATGAATTCCTTAAACTGAGTTACGCAACCCAGTTTTCGAAAGACACCTGCAGCGTTCTTCTGTGACTTCTTTTAAACAGAGCATTTAATACAGAAATAAGAATATACTTAATTATAAACTTAATGTTTCAGACACTTTCCGACACATTGTATCAGGAATTAAACAAAAATATATTATTAATTAAAAATAGCTGATATTTAGAGGGCTTTTTGATCCATATTAATTTAAGTCATAAAAATGTTATGTCATACAGTGAATAACACATAAGTACATAATGAAGTATTTAAAATATACTGAGACATATATTCACTTTAAGTCTAATATTAATTAATGCACTGCAGCAAAAATTTATAATTAAGTATTTTCACATGTTAATGGAAAAAGGTTACAATTTAAAATGTACTTCAAAATAATTTTTAATTAAATTTTAATTCGTTTGATTTTATTACAAAGTGCACTTTTTAAAACTGTACTTTATAGGAAACAAAAATCATGGAGTACCAGTTTTAAGTAGACTTAAGTCATAAATATTCTTTTTATATATTAATATATGATATGACAATAAATGAATAATGATGTTAATAATCATTTTATATTATCAAATGCATTTCTTGCAGGTTTTATGTATATCACAAGTGCACACTGAGTACAATTAAGTGCACTTTTTCACAAGGAACGCACAAATTTAGGAGACAGAAATACAAAGTTTGTAACACATAAGGCATTTTATTTGCCTGAAACAAATGTCTTGAGGCTTGACTGATAAACCTCTCTGAAAGTGTCAATATTTCTTGTGAAAAGGGGATAGAGGAACCCTGATAGCACAATCATCACAGATAACACACAAACCCTATATAGTGTGTTTTCCACCTGCTGTCTGGAGCAGCAGGTTAAAGTGGTGCATCTGATCACTTAGTAAAGAAACAGTGCATCTTTCCTCAACAACACATGATTTGAGCAGTAACTCATGTCTAGAGGACAAACTGGAGCAATAAAAGATAAGCAAAGAGGAAGTTAGTGCAGATATCAGTAATGTGATTTATTCTACATTCCTCGTTACCAACATGACATGTGGACCATTCATTTCCCCCTGAAAGACCAAAAGGCAGCGGTATAATGTGAAGCTGCACTCACACAAAGGATGCTCTTATGTTCAGGGTGTGCTGGGAGCCCAGCTCTTCAGATTGAATTACACTGCATTGCTCAGAACAGACAGACTCAAAAACAGCAACGGCCCACTCGAGGATTCAACGGTCAAACCGTCCGGGTCAGAGCGATAAAAATAACACCGGCTGAATAATGGACCAAAAACACAGGGATTCAGGGACAAGCTGATACTGCTTTCTTTTACATCATTGCTCAACACACATAAATTCACCCAGAAGATGATATTTGCTGGAAATGTACTCACCCTTAGTCCAGCTGAGATGTAGATGAGTTTGTTTTGTAATCAGATTTGGAGAAATGTAGCATTGCATCACTCTCTCAGCAATGGATGTGAATGGGTGCCGTCAGAATGAGAGTCCAAACAGCGGATTAAAACATCACAATAATTCACACCACTCCATTCCACCAAGACAAAAGCATTTAACTTACTTTTTACTTGAAAAGTCATTTCTAAACATTGCTGTTTACAAGACAAAACAGCTCTAAATACGTATGTGGGACAACAGGAAATGTACCTTTTCTTTGGAGGAAGGGTTATGGATCATGGAATTGTATTCTATGGATATGAATGAATTTAAGGTTATTGTTTATTTTCTTCCTTCTCTGAGAGTGTCTTTTTACTCTAAATGCAAACAGAATGCCTTGATGTTTTTACAAACACACTCCTGTTCACTTCCCAAGACATCCTCTGCTGGACCGGAGTGCTGTGGATTATTTTGATGTTTTATCAGTTGTGTAGACTCTCATTCTGACGGCACCCATTCACTGCTGAGCATTTATGGCTGAGCAAGTGATGGAATGTTTTTCTCCAAATCTGATGAAGAAACAAACTCAGCTACATCACTGGAGCCTAAGGCTGAGAACATTTCTAGGAAATTTGTCATTTTTGGGTTTATTGTTTATAATACAAAGTAGTATATCTTTATTGAAGCAAACACTCCTTATAGAGGTGCTAGTTAGGTTATTTTTTTACTAATGTTTACTAATTTTTACTAAAGTGTGTGTAAGGTACCAAGCAACATTAGCAATATCAGCGTGCTCACAGATATGACGCTGAATACATAACAGCTGAAGGGGAACGAGTTTTGCTCGGTTATCAGCAGAAGGAATTTCCAATTATGATGGACTTTGTGTTCCTATACATGTCCATCTGAACAGGACACCACTATCTAAGACTTAAAACAGAAGCTCATTAAAAACAAAACAAAAAAAGTTTAGCTATTTTGTCCTGAAGGCATTTCGTAACACAGTACACTCCTGAAAAAAAAGTTGCTTCAAAAGGTTCTTCAGAGGAGCCATGTTTAGTTTCACAAAGAACCATTTATCTCATTTGTTTTTTTTTAATAATCTGAAAACATTTGTCACAAAATACCCTTTTGTGATACAGAAAGGTTCTTCAGATGTTAAAGGATCTTTATGGAACTATCACCAAGATTATTTTCAAGAGTTCACGCTTTCCTCATAATAATGAATAAGCAAATTTGGCGTGCTGTCTGGGGAGCGAGCCGTGAGAGCGGCGAACTCCGAACCCTAATGTACGG
>JAUCMT010000056.1:3875424-3891245 GCA_032357475.1 Enteromius thamalakanensis
TGATTTGTTTGCTGTGGTTGTGTTCAATTGTTCAATTAAAGTTTTATTAAAATGTTAAATAAGAGTAACTGTGTATTCTTTAATGAAAAATAAGGAATTAAAAAGTTGCTTATCAATACACAAAACATTCACAATTGATAAATTGGGCTAAAATAGACGGTTCTGAGTGATACTAAATAAAGAGCCAATTGGGAGCCATAAGAGCCGGCTCTTTTAAGAGAGCTGAGCCAAAAGACCAAATATGTGAAAAAGAGCCGAACTGCCCATCACTAGTGTGTTTCTTAAAGGCATAGTAAGCCTACTTTGGCCGCAAGTTCCGTCGCTACCAGCATAGTTCAACAGTTCAGCGTTTCCCGAAAGCATGGTTCAAATGATCATTCGCAAGTCAATGTCATAAACGCTTGTGGTTTGAACTACAGCTTCAGACCTGTGGTAAGAAGCGTAGTTAGAGTTAGTAGGGGCAGAGTGGAGCACTTCAATTGAACGGGAAAATACTTATTAGCCCATCTCATGTTAACAAGTCCCTCCCCTATCTCTCTCCATGACGGTAATATTTACACTTTTTTATAACCACGGTAACTGACTCTGAGTTAAAGTTACCTCTCTTTCAGAAACAGGCTTGACTTACCCTGCCTTCTCGAGTTTGACAAACCTGCCTTTTTGAAATGGAAAACCCAGAGTTTCTCTTATCTCAGGGTTAGTTCCTTTTTGAAACGGGAACCGGGTCTAATGCCAGCCAGGCCACCTGGAATTCTTCTGATGCTCGCTCTATGGTCTATTAGTACTGATAAATTTGCATATATATGACAAGCTTTATTTCTCAGAAATAAATGTGTCTTACGTTAGATGCTGGAACAGCTTCACTGATGGGTCTGATTGTGTGATTGATGTGTTGTTGTGAAGAAACACACTCTACACACACCGGCTGTTTGTCCTCCAGACAGAAGAGTATGAGTTTCTCTCTGTGTAAACTACAGAGCTCCTCAGATCCTGATGAACTCCTCTCATTTCTCTCCTTCAGGAATGACTCACACAGCTTCTGTAATGCAAAATTAGGAGGAGGATCCACTTTTGAGGATCTTCTCTTGCAGAAAGGACACTCCTGAGTATCTTTAGTTTTCCAGAACTGTTGAAGACACTCTTTACAGAAACTGTGACCACAGGACAGAAGAACAGGAGCCTTGAAGATTTCACCACACACGGGACAAGAAAGCTCTTTTACAGATACTGTTTGAGCTCCAGCCATCTGATTTTTACTTTCAGTTTCTTTTAAAATGCTTTGAAATTAAATAACTATGAGAAAAACAAAGATCTCAAAGATCTGCTGTCAGTTCAGAAGCATACTTCCCATCTCATAAATCTTAGTTGAATCCTCTCTTCGTTCACTGATTCCTTTTTTTTTTTTCTCGAGCGAAAACAGAGCTATGGCAGAAAGGACAAATAACACGACAGCCTCTTCCTGGTAAGCATTGGATGGGTGGAGTTATCATGTCAAGTACACCTGTCTGAAGCCTGCAGATCAGGGCGGGACTGAACATGTCGCTCCGCCCCTTATTTCGCTTTGACTCGGTCATCTTTCATAGGCATATATGATAGAAAATGCTCGGAGTTGGTGTAAAACAGTAGTGCATGGATTTGAATCACATCAGTTATTTAAGCTGTCCAGTACTCTCCAGTTAATGAGAGAAGTGTCTAATTCCACACAAATATGAAACAGCTCTGTCTGATAGTTTTTATGAATACTTAGGAGCATATTATATCCGAGAATTACATGACTCTGATCCTGGCTCAGAGAACCAGAGAAATTCAGTTGTTAATGGTTAACCTGACTCTATGTCTGCTTTATTGATCCATGATAAGAGATTTTAGCTGCTGCACATCTCGCAGTCGAATTCACAAATTAATCGTTCAGGGGAATTTGTGGACCAGCTGACTGAAAAGAATCTGCTCACTTAATGATTGTTTTGTTCATGTGTTTTGATAAAAACTCGCAGAACAGTGTTGGGATGTCTGTCTTTTTTATCATTTCTTTTTGTGTTCCACCTGGACACACTGCCCTCTAGTGGCTTCCTAGAGTAACAGGCACAATCAATTAATATCTTCACATCCCCCTTTCTTCAAATAATCATAAACAAGTAACTTAGTGTTATTTTATGAAACATCTTGACTTGCACTTTGCATAAAATCTCAATTCAATGTCTTTATTTGAACTGTGAAAAGTCAATACAAATTAACCACAAACAGTAATATTTACTCTTTCAGCAGTTTCAATTCAAATGTATTCATATATATTATAAATATATTATATTAGAATATTATAAATACATTATAAAATATATTGTTTTGTAAATAAACAGCATAGCTCGAATTAAAAAATGACTTTCAAAAAGAAAGCAAAAATAGCTAAGATGTCAAAAACATCTGAGTTCAAGTCTGTAGATATTCATTATCCTTGCTGTCACTTCTGGAAGGTGGAGGATCTGCACCGATCTTCTGTAGTTTGGCTTGATAAGTTTCTTACAGATTTAATCAATCAGGCTTTTTAATGTGTCTTGTAGATCTTCTAAGTGTAAATGTCTGGTTGTCTGGTATTGGTGGTTCGATCTTTGAATCAGTGTTACAGTCATTAGCTGTGGATAATGCAATTGACTCAGATCTTGCATTTCATTGATTCAGGTCTTCTCTTTCTTTTTCTGTCTTTTAACAGATCACATCTGTTCCTTCTGAAGATTTGTCCATCATTAATTTTTCACAGCATAAGATCTTAGAGCTACTTCTTGCATGACTATGGCTTTCTTGCTCCAATTCTCATCATCTTTGCTTTGAACTACATCATTCCTCACCAATGGTTGTAGATGCTTTGTAGCCCTATCATAGTAGAACCTCTGTCTTCCTTTCAGTTGCTTGAGGTTTTGCTTAATTTTTAAATTTCCTTTTCGCAATGTAGTGTGAAGTTTCCGATTCATCAACATCTCAGTCAGGGCCATGCCACACATAAGGGAGAGGTTCTGTAATTGAGCAGAGCAAGGTACGGATCAGCAGCCTTTTTTAGAAGCTGCTTGAGAATGTGAACTCCTTTCTCAGCTTTGCCATTTAACTGAGCATATTCTGGACTCGAAGTGACATGCTTGAAGTCCTATTGCACTGAAAAGTTTTCTGCTGAAACATGGACCATTGTCACTGACTACAGTCTGTGGTATGCCATATCTTGCAAATATTGATTTTGCATGTGCTATTATACATTTTGATGACATTTTCGAGAGTAAAGCCAGTTCAGTTTAATTTGAGTATTAAATCAATAACCAGTAGTATTCCACCCACTACATATAGATCACCTCTGATTTCATGGAATTCAGATGAACTTGTCAGCCATCCATTATACATGCAGTCAATGACATCTTGTAGCTAATTATCTTTTCTAGTTTCTTCAGCTATTTGTTTCAACTTCTGACACTGGAAATGCTTTGCTCACCAGGTTCACATGAATCTCAACGTCCTCTTCTGTTGTACTCTCACTAATTTGTACCTCTGCAGTTTCATCATCAGTCTTTAAATCCTCATTTCATTTTTAAAAAAAAATTATTATTGGAGTTAATGGACGATGATCAGTTTCTGCAGTAAAAGTGGGAAGGCCAAATACGTAATTATGATATTTCTCCAGGCCAAAGACTAATCCCAAGCACTCTTTTTGATTTGTGCATATTGACACTCAGTCAGTCATGGATCTGCTTGCATATGCTTTTTGCTTCCAGATCTCATTATCAGCTTGCAATAAAACTGCACCAATAACATTCGTGGAAGCATCTTTGGACACTTTAGTTTTCTTGGTAGGATCAAAGAACTGCAATACAGGTGCTTAGGTCATTTTCAACTGTTGCCATTCTCTCTGATGGTTGTCTGTCCATGCAAAGTCTGTTGTCTTTTGCAGGAGTTCTCGCAAACATGATGAATGTTGAAAAACATTAAGTAATTCACCATGCCCTTGACTTGACAATTTGTCCCCAAGAAATAGAAGTTCTTGAACCCCAAACTGACATTTGTCTTTGTTTAGTTTCAATCCACCTGCTCTGATCTTCTGCAGTACACTGTTGTGCTCTTGAAGTGAAGATCCCCAAATGATAATATCACCAATACATGCTCTGACTCCTTCAAGTCCTTTAGTAATGTTGTCCTTTTCTGATGCAGATATGATTCCAAATGGCATTCTAAGCATTCAAGAATATCTACCAAATGGAGTGTTGAAGGTACAGTACTTTGTGCTGTTCTCTTCCAGCCGTATCTGCCAAAATCCTTGTGAGGCATCAAGCTTTGTGAAATATCTGGCACCCCCCATGCCATTCATTATCTCTTCACGTTTTGGTATTTGATAGTGCTCACACTTTGCTATCATTCAGATCCTTTGGATCCATACACACTCTTAAATCTCCATTTCTTTTCATGACACACACCATGGAGTTCACCCAGTCAGTTGGTTCTTGAATTCTTTTGATCACTCCTTATGTAGTCATCCTGTCTAATTCTTTCTTTAGACGGTCTTTGAGCGGTGCTGGAATTTCAGCGTGCAGGATACACTACAGGCTGTACATTTGTTTTTTCAGCCAGAAAAAGGAAAAAACAACCTGAGCAAAGGTATGGATGCACAAATACACACCTTAATAGCAAACATCCAAGTAAGCGACGACAAGCTGAGAGAACTAAAGCTAACCACTGCACAGGACCCCCAGCTTGAGGTACTGAGACATGTCACAAAGACTGGTTGGCCCGACAAGTGCAAACAGTGCCCACCACTCATCCGTGAATATTGGAACCACCGCTGTGACATATCTGAGATCAATGTTCAAAGGAGAAAAAATCATAGTACCCCAGTGCTTACGAAAGGACATGACGGGTCACATGGGAGTAGAAAAGTGCAAGCACAGAGCACGCGATCTTTTGTTCTGGCCACAAAAGGGGCAACAAATTGAAACATTGGTAGGACAATGTAACATTTGCCAGGAACGATGCAGTGCCAACATCAAAGAACTTTTGATGCCATACAACATCCCTGAAAGGCCATGGCAAGTGGTAGGAACGGACTTAATCATATGGGATGGACAAAACCACATAGTCATCGTGGATAACTACAGCCGATACTTTGAGAAGGAAAAACTTCACAGCTGTACCGCCACAGCTGTCATCACCAAACTCAAAGCAGCCTTTGCACATCACGGCATGCCAGAGCACATAATCAGCAACAATGGACCCTGTTACAGAGCAGTTCTACTACAATATATCTGTAAAAGCACTAACCCCTCTAACTGCAGGCACAGACATCCGTCCAAGAGGATGGATCATGGCAACAGGCAAAGGTCATACAGCCCGCCAACACGCAAAGGAGCTATAACATCCAAACAGATGAAGGACATCTGTTCCGGCGCGATAGGCGTCACCTCTACAAAAACAGAAAAACCCCAACGAGTTTGAAAACCAGCAGTTCAAATCAACTCACTGCACTACCTCAGCGCTGCAGCCTGAACTTGCTCAAAAAACACCTGAACTTACACCTAAGGATCACTGTACATACACCACAAGATCAGGCCGTGCAGTAAAGCCTAGACAAATGCTTGACCTATAATAACATGGTGTTTGGAGTTCACAGGATAATGAAACCACTAGATGCTTATAGAGGGTCCACACAAGAAAATGTTTTGTTAACCAGTCTAGTTATTATCTAAATGCATTCAAGTATTGACTGAGATGCATAAAATGTTTCTTTATTCTTGTTATTACAGAATATATCTATATGTGATTGTTAAAAAAATAATAATAATTTGCACTAGTTGTTGAATAATCAAGTTCAGTTAATGTTGCTAGTTTTTGAATTATGTAGAATGTTACAGTGAACTTGTTTTACCCAGACCATAAGCTATTTGTTTGGAAGGGAGATGTAACATCCTGATGTATCAGTATTATATAGACACTGAAAACAGCATAATGTGACGTCATTGCTACCGCGAAGACCCTATTTGTAAAAAAAAAAAAAATACCTACCTTGGTGGTAAAAGGTGGTCGGGGTCATATAGACCCCATAGTCCTTAAGAGGGTTAAGGCCTACACAATAGTCGTGTTTCCTAGTGGGAAAAAAAAAGAATTTGCATTTTAACTCAACATGAAAATCAAGATTTTACTTGATCAAGACTTGATCAAGACTCGTTTCAAAGTTTAAGAGTCAACTTTATTTAATTTTTTTTGAGAGACAAATTTTTACTTTATAAATTGTGTACAGTACTTTCAGTTTTAAAACTTTGCAGGATGTTTTCATTCACTAAGAGCTGTGTTATAAGTTGCATAAAAGGTAATTTTCAAAAATTAATAATAGGGGCACTTTACTGTAAATCATATGACAACATACAATACAAACAATCCCCACAGACAGTACAGGATCGTAAGATGAGTTACTTCTATGAGATGCCGTGTGGGATTTTTAATCAAACTTTGCTTATCAATACATACATAAAACATGCGCATACACACCTATAAATTACTCACACATACATGCATACTTCAAATATAATTATATGAAATACATGAGCACACTAATATTAAAAATCCACACCAATACATCTTATGTTTGTAATGAATGCATAAACACTTGTGAATAACTTGCCTATACACATAAATACTCTCCTATACATTTAATATGATAAAAATGTATTTATATATTATTTATATTAGTTTATCACACATTTTCAGATGATTAATGAATTGTTTTGTGTCACATGTTTTATGAAATGTTATGTAAACATGCAAATTAAAAAAATTAAAATAAAAAAGCCAGCACTTTCAATTTGCTACAATCTCAGGCACTCTGGCTCCCGAACAATGTACATGAGCTGAACTATCCGCATCCAAAGCCATATCTACAGCCCTCACGTTCTGACTGTCCTCAGTTTGAATTGGTGTCTCTAGATCTAAAATCTTCTCTGTCAGCCTAACTATATCCCTGCATTCACCACATGTGAAACCCTCCTTGCTGACAGAGAGAGATGCTGTACATGTGGCCATACTCACTGTGATTGATGGATTATTCACTTATCACTGTTGTTTGATGACCTTGTGAAAAACGGAGCAAAACGAGAAAATAAATGGAGCGAACAATAAGTGAAATAGAGCAGGAAAAAAATAAAAGGAGACAATAATAGAAAACAATATTATCCGCGAGTGTAACATGAGAGAAGACGAGAATGACAAGCTAACCAGCAATAAATGCCAATATGCTGCACTCACGGTTTTTAGATTAAAAGAGAACGATCAATAATCAAATAGATTTGATATATACTATAGGAAATATTGAGAGAGTTAAGTTACGTATATATTATCACTTTAAACAGCAGAAATACAAAGCTACAGATTCAAGCTACAAACACTCAACAGACTCTCAGCAGAGCGGCAGACAGGAGCCATCGAGCATGTCTTCATCTTGGAGACGTTGGCACAGTTCCTCTGGATTGAGTCTGTCTCAGTTTGTTCTGTTTCTTCATGTGATTCCAGACAGACTGATGATGATCAGATCAGATCTCTGTGTGGACCACTGACTGTTGTCTCACAATAATCTCACTGCATTATTACAATTAATGACAAAAATAATGTGTGGAAATGTAAACTGATATTTCCATCTGACACGCTACCACAAAAGATAGAAATAACCCACTTAAAACCAGTTTTTTATGCTGAAAATACTAGTGGCCTAAGACTTTTGCACAGTACTGTATATGCTGCTTTATGTCATAAATGATCAATATCAAGTGCATATCAATACCACAATTTCTGTTTCTATTTGCATACTATTTATACACAGTAATTGACTTTGGTGTTCATATGTTAGCAGTGGTCAGGATTAGGGGTGTGTTAGGCCGTTGATGAAGACTGAACGAACACCTCAAAGAAGTTCAGGTCAGGTCAGGGTAGTTGGTTTAGTGGTTATTTGTGTTCCTGTTTGGTATTGCAGATTGACTTGTACTGTAAACTACTGTAATTGTAGTGTAGATTTTTTCTGTGAAATGTGCAACAGTGTATCACCAAAAGTGATTTACAAATAAATGTGGATGGAACTGCAAACAAATATGTAAAGATTAATTTTTTTATGGGAGTGTGCGAGTACGGCCATGTCTTTTTTTCTTCTTCAAGCACTGACTGCATGTCATATTCATGTCTAGGTCAATTTTTGTAAATAAATCAAACAGCAAATAAAAACAGCTATAGATACACATTATGAGACCGGGCAAATCTTTTCTTATTGATTAAGAATATTCTGTATCCTTAACTTCTGAAATATTGGTCTCATATTTTAGAGCAGTCAATAGAATTTATTAAATAAGTCATTTAAATGTGTAAATGTTGTGTGTGTGTGTGTGTGTGTGTGTGTGTAAAAAAAAGTCAGATGTAACCCACTTTGTTATTTTAAACAATTGAATTGATTGTTGGATTGAATCCCTTCAAGAAACACTCTTCCCAATTAGAGTCATATTTTATGTCAACTCTTCTTAACTCAGTTCCTAATTCATTTCTTCACCTCACATCAAGGAGGTTCCAGTTTGAGTCCCAACTGAACCAGGAGGTCTTTCTGTGTGGAGCTTGAATGTACTCTCCGTGTTGTCATTGGTTTCTTTCAGGTTCTCTGATATACCAAACTAAGGCATGTGAAATGGAGTCCCTGAATTGTCGATAGAATCTGTGCATGTCTGTGTTTGTGAGGCTGACCATCATTCACAGTGTTTCCCTGCCTTCAGCCCGAGATGCTGGGATAGAGACCCTACAAACAACAAGCAGTTTGGAGAATGAATGTTATTTGTTTAAGAATGGGAAGATAAAAGATAATTTTATAATGTGGTTTGTTCCTATTGGCAGAAAAATATAGAGTTGAGACAGCTGCCACAAGAGGACGCAAATAACATCAAATGGATGATTTCCAAAGTTAACTCTGTCTCTGATGGTTTATATGGAGACTGTGCTTTAGGAATATGTCTAGTGTTTGTTTTTTGTGTTGTTTATTTTTACATAACATTTTATCTTAAAATGTATTAAATAGCAGCGTTTCATTTTTGCTAACTGTTCATTTGTACATCATAACCACATTAAAGTTCAGAAACTGTAATATTATTCTCTTACTGTAGTATTTTGAAGTTGAATGAATTCAGATAAACATATCATTGAAGACAGAACAAAAATGCTAGTTTAATGAATTTATGTAAGTGAAATACAAGTGAAAGCATTTGATTTCTGCACATAATTTGCAATATTTTAGTATCATTTTGAAAAACATGCAAGCAGTATGAGGTCCAAAAATCACACAGACACTGAACATCAGAGTCTAGTTTTACAGTAAAGCAGAGCTTTCGTGACCGTAGTACAGTATCTCTTATTTTTGACATAACCATCCTGGATAACAGAATCCAGTTAAAGCAGTCTCTAAACAGTTTCCTAATGACTATGATTATTACACAAACATTATTTTATGAAAAAGAACAATATGCTGGGTATAGTATGTGTTGCCTTAAAATTATTGCTGCTGTATTTTAAGCAGTACCTTACAGCAGAAGCAATTTGGTCCGTGTGCCTTTAGATAATTTGTTTTTTAATATAATATTGAAATCTTAAATTAAAATGTGTTTAAATTAGGGACTCTTATTATGTTGTAATATCTGGTTAACCAATCAGTGGACAGGGGTGTTTCACTCCCGCCTGCATGTAGAGATCAAATGTTCAATTGGTTTACTCGTTTTTATTATTTTTTTCCTTCAGATTTCAATATTATATTAAAAAAACTAATTATCTGAAGGTACACAGACCCAGTTTACATTATGCTGCTGCTTTATCCCAGGAATCAGTTAATTAAGCAGATGATGTTTATCTAAAGCAACTTACAAATAAGAAAAATTTAACTGTGATTATAAAGAAATACATTAATAAAACACTAACTTCAGTCATTGATACAAAAAGAACAAGATTTTGAAAAAAAACTATTTTCAGGTTCCTTCAGGAGTTTTTCATAATTTGATGGCCCGATGAATTGAACTTATTTAAAAAATCTTTTTCTTAATTATTTTTAGGAAGTAAAATTTTTCTTCTTTTGCCCTCTTCTTGATGTCTTCCAGTGTTTTGGCCTTGTCAGTCTCATGGTTTTCTTTCAGCTTCTCAATCAGAAAATCGATGTGTTGAAGTATGTTTGTAGAATCAGCATTGAGTGCAATCTTCTCCAGAGTTTCCACACAGTGAAAAGCTTCATTCAGCAGCTCTACTTCATTTTTCTTTAATTCTTTCAGTTCTTCATGCAGCTTCTCGACCAGAAACACAAAATCATCTCTTTTCTTCATTCCATCTTTATATTTCTTCTTCAAATCTTCAGACATTATCATTTCTTTACTTGTTTCATATATGTCCTTGTTCTTCTCCAGAGCGTCTTGAGTTTGTTTCAGCTTATGTTGCTTCAGTACCATCAGCTCAACACGTAATTTTATATTGGAGATATTTGCCTCCAACTGTTCCTGTTTCTGTAAAACATCTTGAGTCATCTTCAAGGATTTTGGTTGTTTTGTGTTAAGAAACTCAAATAATTTTTCCATTCCTTTAAAATTTAAATACCATACATATTTCTGTTCCATTTCATATTCTGCTGCAGCAGGTTCTGACTGCCAGTTGTTAAACAGGAAGTACACAGGCTGATTCTTCTCATTTACTGCACACTTGATTTCAGCCTCTTTTACAGCCATCAGAGCGTTTTTAGGACACATGCCATCTGTGTGTGTGAAGAGCAAGACAATGTTTTCAGCGATATCTCTACCAAATAAAGACTGAACTGAATCAAATATGTATTTTTGTCTGTCAGAGAGACGATTCTGTATTGCTTTAATCACCAGACACACTGCATGTACTTCATGAATCTCTTCTTCAGATTTACTTAAATTAAGCAAACTCTTGCTGATCTCTTTATCCAGATGAATTCCACCAGTGTTTCCAAATCCTGGAGTGTCGATGAATGTTAAATGGATTGGACTCTCTTGTAGATAAAACCCATAAACAGTGACGCTGGGGGTCTGACTGTGTTCTTGTGATTGGTTGCTCTCATCATCTGTGATCCCAAACCAAACCTTGTCTTCTCTCTGAACACCCAACATGTAGTTGATCATCACATCAATCAGGGTTGTTTTTCCTGTTCCTGTTTCTCCCACGAGCAGAATGATTTTATGGGGTTTGTTTTTGTCTCTCTCTCCAAAGGTTATTTTTCTGTAAGGTTCAGACTGTTGCAAATGTTTTGCACTTTTTTTAAGACGGTATTGAGCAGAATTTCCATCTTGAATTAAAAAGCTTTTTTTGATGAGTTCGTTTTTGTCCTGTAATAAATAAAAATTACTGTATGTGTAAATGTTGTACAATGCTATATTTAAAAATCTGACAATATAAAATGTGAAGGGATTGATGTGAAGCCATAAGAGGTAATTATTATAAAGTCTAGTTGAAAGGTTTTGTGTTATATTATTAGAATGTTGTGAAACTGTCCTTTAATGACAGACTACCAGCAATGGTTTGGACACCATCAGTGCATGATGCTTGTGTTAAAGAGTCATGTGAAATAGTATTAAACTTAAATAACTTGGGGTAATGGCATAATAATAATAATAATAATAATAATAATAATAATTAAATGCATATCATACTATACCTTTGTAATAACTGAGGTGATATCAGATTCAGTTGTGTAGCTGAGTTTTCCCACTGCTGCACATTTAATACTGTACTCAGTATCAGGTCTGAGATCAGTCAGAGTCACTGTATTCTGGTTCCTTGACACAGTTTGAGATCTCCAGTCTGTCTCCTCCTTCATTTTATACAGTAATTTGAGCTCCTCTGTAGCAGGACATGGTGGAGACACTTTAAACACCACATGCATATATCCAACATCTTCAATGACTGGACAGTCTGGTTTTAATGGAGAAGTGAAGCAAACCGCTTCATTAGATCCATTTTCATACAGAAGAATACAGGAACCTGGATGCTTGTCATGGTCTTTTATGGAAATCATAAATCTAGTGCTATGATTGCTGTGTGAGGTCATCAGCTCTTTAAATATGTTCAGATGTTCTCTCATTTTCTCCCTGACGCTTCCAGTGAGCCATGACTGAGAAGCTACATCAGGTGTCTTCTTTGGGTTTTTCAGTATTTGAGGATTTGTGTAAATTTCTTGCTCAATAAGTAACTCATCAGGCTTCTCAAGAGAACTGAAAGTGTAACAAAACACCTTCTCCACCTGAATATCTGATAAATACGAGTCCAAGCTTCTGTTCACTTCGGCTCCAAGGCCCAGTAACTGCTGAAGGAACTGATTAACGGTGTTCAATTCCTTGTTTTTCACTGTGATCCACTCTTTTAGACTCTTTTCATTAAATGGAGACTCATCATGAGCTTGTAGAAGATCCTTCAGAGCGATAGACTCTTTCTCGCAGGATTTAATTGACTGGATCACAGATTTTATCTGGTCACTGATTTCTTGTCTGTACATTTGACAGTTTTGCTGCATATTTTGTATTTTCTTATAAAGTGCAGTAAAAGTTGTTTCACTGGTGTTTTCCAAAAGTACACTGCACTGGCTTTCAGTCCAGCTGAGACTTTCAATCACAGACTCTTTGGCTTTGATGAGATGCTGGTTTATGACTGTGAGGCGCATCACATCACTGTCTACGGTGTAGCTGAGTTTCCCCACTGCTGCACATTTAATACTGTACTCAGTATCAGGTCTGAGATCAGTCAGAGTCACTGTATTCTGGTTCCTTGACACAGTTTGAGATCTCCAGCATGTCTCCTCTTTCATCTTATACAGTAATTTGAGCTCCTCTGTAGCAGGACACGGTGGAGACACGTTAAACACCACTTGCCTACTTTTGACATCTTCAGTGATTGGACAGTCTGGTTTTGATGGAGGAGTGAAGCAAACAGGTTTAGTAGATTTCTTATCATAAAAATATATACATGAACCTAGAATATCTTTTATTTCTCTTGATGAAACAATAAACTTCACTTGTTTACTACTGTCTGATTTAATCAAGTTTTTAAAATCCTCCAAGTTGTTCCTCATATTCCTTTGGATTTCTTCTGTGAGCCAAGTCTTGTGTTCAGGCTCTGACCTTGTTTCTTTCTTATCTTTTGTTAAAGAGCTCCAGTGGGTCTTCTGTTTAGAGAGCAGCACATCTGGCCATCCCAGCGATGTGAACATGTAGATGACCACATGTGTAACGTCAAGATTCATTAAATTTACTTTTTCTACCTTTGCTCCTAAATCTCTCAGTTGTGTGAGCAATGCTTTCATGGTGTCAGATTCGTCCTCTTTCTCTTTCAGCCATCGTTCAAGAGCGCTTCTTTCAAACGGAGATTGATCATGATCATTCAGCAGATCGATCAATGCTGTATCTTCTATAAACTTTCCTCTGATCTTTGGTAAAAGAGAGCCAAGTTTCTTCATGAGACTCAACCTGCACTGGTAGCAGTTTTTCTTCATGTCATTGATTTTGTCATGAAATGCAGGAAATGTCAAAGCAGGTGTGTCTGTCAGAAGATCACTGCATTTCATCTCAGTCGTGCTTAAACTTTCAATTACAGATTCAATGTCTGTGCTGAGCCCTGTGCTGATTTCATGCTGAAACTTTACAACTCTTGAGAAAAGTTTGTCCAAAGGATAAAGCCAGACTCTCAGAGGAACCACATGCTCTTTATTTTCTCCAAGCAGTTTGGGAAGATCTTCAAAAACCTTCATAGCATCTTCAAAAGATTTCGGATTACATGGTAGCTGGAAGTCACCATAAAATGTACAGTTGAATTTTTGGGCAGCAGTCTTCTTGTCACGATTCATATTTGCACCAATGCTTCCAGAAAAGCCTTTTATCGTCTCTAATGCAGCTTTAACTTCTCCAGCAATCTCCATTTTGTCTTCCTCTGATGAAACTTCTCTATCAAACACGAAGCAGGCGTCTGCTCCATACAGCACTGCTGTCACTACATGTGTGGCTACATCATTGTCATAATGAGCCATTTCTCCAGAAGGAAAGTGGTTCATGATCAGTTCTTTAAACTCAGTGGTTGAATGATAAAGTAATGTTAGTCTCTGTTGATTGAAAGATTCCTTGGTGTCTTTGAGATAATTAGCAGCTCCGCTTACACTGACGAGTCCACCTAAAAAACTCAGTTTCAGACAACCATCAATATTCAGCAATCGAGATTTGTCCTTTACTGAGTCTGAAGCACTGACTGTGAAAACTGTATTAATTTGGGGTGTACTGATTATGTTCTGCTGCAGCTGCTCTTTATTCCAAAGTCTGATTCCTGTAACGGAGAAAGAATGTAAATACTTTACTCATTCATTAAACTGAACTTGAATCAGCTCCTTCACTTTTCTCCAGCAAATAATATAGCATTATTTTTTATTCTCATCCATTTGCACAGCTACTGTAGAGTCCAAATAATTAAAACCAGTGTGAGTAAAACTAAAATAAATTAAAAGATTTATGACATTAAATCAGAAATACAGAAAAAGACACTATTCTAAATATGGAATTATAATAATTGTAATGGAGTATCATAAATAGTATTATTTTCTCTATGGTGAATTAAAGGTTATAAGATCTAAATGAATGCTGGAAAAGACTTTTATTTAAGGCTGTAGAAGCACATCGTACTGCATCACCTGATACTAGAGCATCTCTCCTGCAGTCATACAGCATTCCCAGCTGGAAGGGTCTCCCTAGAGCTGCAGTCTCTATTGAATTCACTCCCACTGGATCCATGCTAGACAACACACAGACAAGAAAACAACCAACCAATGAAATTACATATTTTATTATTATTTTAAAGATATTCATAGATGTCAAATAAGAAGTTTGTTCTTAAAAATTAGTTCTGGTGATCATAATGCACTGAAATTCCTCATAGACTAAGTTTTAAGTTTTGTATTATTATTATTATTAAGTCATATAGTTTTGCAACCAATTCAGCATTGATCACAGACGTTTATACTTTCTTTACTTTGTTCTGTGTGCATAGATTATTTCTGGTGTGCTATTATATGTGTCCTTACGGCATAATTTACCTAAAGCATACCTACAGTAAAGATTGAATGGTTTCTCTAAGTCATATAAAAAACAATGAAATACTGTAGCTTTGTTCAAAACAACACAGACGAAGGGTGGTTCTTTATCCACTTTATATCCTTGCCGTTAACGTCATAATTGCCACAACGCTGTGAGAACTGTTTTCATAAATGAGCACAGTACAAACATATCAGAAACTATACAACATACAGTCGTCCATTGAACAAGTAAAATACCTTGTTGGCCGCTTGTCATGAAAAGAGTTCTTACGAGTTCTTAGAAATCTTCTGTACTATCTTTTTGTCTTGAAAAAGCCCTTGTTTTAAACTTAAACATGCTTCTGATCAACAGAGCCTTGTGATGCGTCTGTCCATCAGGTGAGCCACTGTTAGGGTTTCCACCTTCACAAAACAGTATTACCACAATCACGTCATAAATATCTTAGTTCAGTAATTAGGTGCTATTCAACAGGCTTGTAGTGTGCGCACTTCAGGTGTACGCGCTGGAAAAGTGCATCCGGACTGCACACATATGAAATGTTTAATTGGCAAGACTTATGTACTGTGTATATGATTGTGAATACGTGCAGTGTCAGTTAACACTGATGTGAATGTGTGTCGCGTTGTACAGCATATTACAGTTTTTCTCGATTGCTAAAACACTATAACCAAGCTTTTAAACTAAAATTTCAAAACCATAACGCTATTT
>JAUCMT010000056.1:3900874-3922406 GCA_032357475.1 Enteromius thamalakanensis
GCGACATTCAAGCTCTGCATTCCTCTTTCCTATAAAGACTTTATTCTCTTTAATAAATATTCTTAAACTTACCTTGATGTCTCCTCCTCCTTCCATACAGTGCTGAGCGTAACAGTAAATAAAAACGTATTTTTGATGTGATTAATTAAGAACTACCGTTTAATTATTTTATTTTTTATTTTTTATATTTATTACTTTTTTATTACATTTTAGTTAAATTAAAACATTTTTATTATTATTTATTAATACAGATTAAGGTTAATTTTGTCTTTCTTTCTTTTTTCCTTTTTTCTTTCTTATATTTTTTATTTATCTTTTAATCTATTTTAATCTAAGTGTATGATTATCTGCCATCTCTTAATGCTGATAAACAAATTGTATATAGTTACTATTCAGATACAGCAGTTGCTGTTACGATATAATGGATTATAGCTTTTTTTGTTATCATATTTTATTTATGAACATGGTTAAAAGCTAAATATGATGGTTTTGTGTCTATTCTTGTGTCTATTTTTAAAAGACAACTCTTTTTCATTTGCAGTGCACATGGCTCAATTGAAGTTGGAGACCAATCTCAAATAATTCTTTAAATCTCAATCATTCATCTGTGTACCTGATTAACAATGTTTTCATTGTTGCGAATGAATTCCTCGAAGGAAACAACAGGCTCCCAGGGGTCATTCTGAGTGTAGATGCTAGTGCTGGTGACCTCATTGTCCTTGTGTCTGGTGACAGCCAATGGGTATCTGCAATCAACAAAACCACAAAGATGCTCAAAAAACCAAGCGCAAAAAAAAAAACTAATGTGCTATTCAAATAAATTATTTAAACCTACCTTGACCATGTAATACCATTTTCCTCCCTCCAGCCTCGGGGCAAAACACTGTTAGCATGTGAGTTATACTGGATCCGATAGCCCTTCTTATGTCCCCACTTGTTGTTTTGATTGGGATTGTAGAAGTGCAAGTATTTAGGAAACTTCTTGCCAAAGCGGAAGGCAGCACTGCGTTCGGTTTCATGCTGAGTCCTGTGCAGTTTTGATTGCACAATGTTGTGTTCTGGGCTCCAGGGGTTGGTAAAGTTAACATATTTCAGATCTATGGTTTCAAAGCTGTTGTCCCTCCCTGTATACAAAGAAAGAGCATAACCATCTCTATTTAGTGAAACATGTTATGCATTTGGTTTATATTTTACACCTATGCTGTTATAATTTTTGCACAGAAATCCCTAAATAGATTGTTATTTGACTTCAGATTGCACACTGGTAACAGAGCAAGTGCTAAACTCACCGGCAATGTCAAGGTCCACTTTGTAATTAATTAAATGGGTGTGCAAGTTGCCAAGAACATAGTCGTAAACCCTGGTTCCATAGTTCAGTCCATTTTCCGTGAAGAACGTGGCATGGATGTACCCAGTCGCACTCACTCTAGACTCCATTACGCCATTCTGGTAGAAGACAAAGTCCCAGATGTAGTCATAGTTGTACACCGTAGACGTAGTTCTGAGCACCAGAACATGATTTTCCAAGCCTCCATAGAAATTGAAGCCTCCTTGGAAGTTGCTATTGAAGTGTCTCCTCAGAGGAAGCGCTGTGGTCATTTCAAAGATGCAAAGTGCGTTTCTGTAACGCACAGGTTTGTCTGTGTCATAGTAATGGTAAAGATCTACAAAATGAGCAATTTCTGGACAGTCGATCCCAGGTGATAACTCATAATCCGAAGTTCCCATCGCCCATCCGGCGTCAATGTATTTGGTCTGCATGGCCGCCGGAGTATCTCCAGAGTAGAAGGCAATGGCTTCTTGTAGTGAGATCTCATAAGCAATCCTCTCCCCGTTAAAGCGAAGATCAAAGATCTGCAAGCCAGCCGAAGAGCGAACTCTATACGCAAAGGACCATCCGGCATATTCCACAAAGTTCCTATCCACCTGGAATCTGCGTCCTTGGGGTTCAACGAGCTTTGCTCCATGAATATTCGTCTGTGTATTCATGTGTCCACGAGGAATGTAGGTTGAGAAAAGATCATCCTCATCATGCTCCTGCAGCTTGATTTTATTGATCGTCCCCTTTTCGTACTTCTCCACAAGCTCCTCCACGCTGTCGAAATACTGCCCGTTGTACCACACCTTCTCTACGGTCCACTTTTTGTGATCCAAATCTTTGTGGTTAACGAGGACCTCGAAGCCCACCGGGTGGATGAAGTAGCCCTCAACAAACTTCTGCAGCATGATCCATGTCCGTCTCTCTCCTGGCACCAACCCACGAGGAGCGATGTCCGAGAATGTCAAGCAACGATTAGTACAGTTGCCGTAAGTAAACCCGGTGCTCTCTTGCAGGATCTTGTTAGCTTTAGCTCCTACTCTTCCCAAAACCCAATTGAGATGCTCGTACTCCACAGTGGAGATCGGCCTGGACTCAAAGCTGATTTGACGGTTCCCCTTAAACGTCTTCACCTGGTAAGACCTCGGGAAAGGTATAGGTCCGACGATGTACTCCGTCACATTCGGCTCCGCCTGGTTGCCAAATTGCACCACCACACGTGCCTGCCTTGAAGGTTTCGCCTGTCCTCTATCCAGGGCACGAAGAGCCTCGTGCTTACGAGGAACATGCAGCTCCATAAGGAGGATGCTGTTCTTCTTGAGGGACTTGTCTCGTGCCGAGGTGAGACCCAGCTCACTGCAGGAGTATAGGTAGTCTCTCACGCCTTTCATCTCTTGGGGAGTAAGATCAGCAAACATTGAAGCTCCATGATGAGCCCACTCTCGACTTCTTGACGAAGCAGTGGATGTAGCTAGAGAAGCCAGGAGCAGCATCCAGGAGAACCACATCTTGGCTCCTGCAAAATAAACAAGCCACTCATAGGTAACACTTTATTTTTAGAAAGTCTACTAAAAGTAAGCAAATTTGCAACTAAATGTGAGCTAGTAGTCATTAGAGTATTATCAGACTGTATGAATAAGATCTTCTAAAACTTTATTTTGATGGGTTCACAACATACTACATACTAACCCTAAACCTACTAACCCTAAATTTTACTAACCCTAAACCTACTCTAACAGTCTATTCTGAGGACTAGTAGACATGTAGCTGCACATTAATGAGAATTAGTTGACATGTGGTTACAAAGATACATATACTTAGTAGAAGTGGACTTTCTAAATAAAGTGCAGTTTTCAGGTTTATTATACTCATTTTAACAAACGTGTGTGTTGGTCTCCATCAAGCTACTTATCTACCTTAACCAGCAACCGTAAACCAGTTTTAACTGGGGTTGAACTGCTATGATTGTCCGACAGTTACTCAAACACCAAACCAGCAATAACCATTCTAGACCAACATAGTAACTCATGCTAGATTAGTTGACCTACTCTTTAAGTTTCTGCAGCGTCATCTGAAACTAACACAAAAGTGCCATGGTGCTTTCAATCTATGACCACCGAACTTAGCACACCTTCTAACTCTGTATCTTTTCTAATTTATCCAACTGTTTTCCTAAAATGGATGATCAAAACTCCCCCAAAAAATCCCAGAAACCAAATTCCACACATCAGATTTACAATAGGTTGATGTTAAGGATCTATTACTAGCCTTAATGTAAATGAAGTTTCTCCTTTTTAGCATCTGTGATCCGTATGTTAATCATGTTCTAACGCCTCTTTGTCTGAGATGGTTCTCAGTGTCCCACTTTCATGCTACAATATTTAGCAGACTCAGACACTGATACTCAAATGACTGCTAGTTGACATGTAGGTGCAAAGTTTCTTATCTAGATTAAGCTGCTCTTGTAAGCATATAGGTTATCATTTCTAAAGCGCCTCCCCTTTCCAATCAGTGCGTCCTTTGCACAGAAAATCTGATCCAAATTATGGTAATAAAGACACAAGTGTGGTGTGAGCCAACAGATCTTTCTTCCTCACAGCTTTCTGCTTGTTTTTACCCTGCATTTCTTGACTAAGATGACAAACAGATAAACCAATATGCTGTATTTAATTACCCCAACGAGGGCTCTTAGCAATCTTCCTTCAGCTGTAAAGCTGATGTTGTTTTTCCGCCACCCAAAGCTGTAATGTTTTTCAGGGTCTTCTCTGCTGCGCAAAATGTCACTGTGTTCTTTCTGCGTTTGGCACAACCTATTTCGAACATGTTCTGCATCTGTGTCGATTCAATTGCACTATTATGTAACCCTCATTTGAATAAAGGTCCAGTGACTCACCTTGTAATTAGAATATAAATGAGTGCCTAATAATAGCAGCAGATATTAAAAATCAATAAAACTGCTTACCTTCAGTGACTGTTTTCAAGTTTGCACAGCTGGATAAATTCCTGGAAAGTGTTGTCGCTGCAGCTGCAATGTGTTTTTTTGATCAGCCAGTGGATGCAGTGCTCTTCTGAATCATAGTGCTCTGATGTTTCTGCTTTTATCAACCACCCACCTCTCTCAAACAGAAGGTGATTGGCCAGCAGAAGGTCATAAAACTTCAGAAGAACAAAGCAAAAGATGATTGATGGGTTTGTTTGGTGTGCACATTTTTCTTTTTGTCCATTACAAATTAATATACGGTCTTCAGCACCCCACCCTTTTCTGGTCACTTTTACATCATATTTTTCTCCTTCATACCAATATTTTAACAAAACAGCACACATATTCCAACTGGTCATAACATATGGTGCACGGTATAATTGTAATATTTTCATGTGAAGCACATTCTGCATTACAAAATGCATTATGGACTATATGAAATATGGAGTATGCAGCAATGGGAATATATACAATTTAGTGCTGTCAAGCAAGTTAATCACATCCTACATAAAAGTTTTTGTTTATATGTGTGCACTTTGTATGTTTGTTATAAATACACACTGACAGAGTATGTAATTTGAAAATATTTACATGCATATACATATATGTATATGTGTGTGTGCATATGTGTGTATTTATATATGCATAATGAATATACACAGTACACATACATAAATTATGTAAACAAAAATGTATTTTGAATGCAATTAATCATGATTAATTATTTGACAGCAATAACATAATTACATAAATAATGCAATGTAATGTCTTAATGTAAGTTATATAATGCACAAAGGTAATGGAAAGAGGCCAGTAATAACATCTGTCAGAAAAGACACTTAAAAACTAAATGTTAAAATTCAGTGGACAAAACATAGTTCTGATGAAGCCAGACATATTAAATATATTTCAAAGGTAAGACCAATGTACCAACAACAGGAAAAAAGAAACTTTAAAATGCCGTTTAGCTCACATATGCTATATCAATACAGCTCATATGCACTTTTTCAACAGGGTGAAGCAGAAATCTGACAGCTAGAGTGAATTACATAATGTGGGACTGGGAATTGGACAGGCAGCTGAAGCTATTACTGCACGATAGTGGCTGTTTTACACCACAGAAATAAGATCGGTCAAACCCACCTGAAACAGGCCATCATTACCAACCTACAGTAATGTGAGTCTCTTATGGTTAATTATTAGCTTGAGACTTTCATAACCCTGGCCTGCAGAGAACTAAGTGGCAAGCGCTTAAATCACCATCTGAAAGTAGTAATCTGTTATATGTGTAGTATTTATATTACTGTCTCAAGTTTATAAGCTCTTTTCTGCTGGCTCTCAGTTTTATAAGAGCCTATCTGTGTTCTGTTTAAACTGCAACAGTTTTACTCCAGAAATATTCATTATAATAATTTTTTTTGGTTTTACAGATATTTACACATATGCCTTGGCTATATACATTTTGTGCGATGCAGATGTTTAGCTTGAAAAACATGTTATAAACAAATGCTCAAATAGCGTATTGATACAATGTTGTGACACAAAGTGAGACAAAAAAAACTCGATTAACACTGTCCAAATCTCTGTAAAGTATTTTTTTTAAACTCAGACTCATTGTTTGAAAATATTGAGTAGTTTTTTCCACAAGCATCATTATTGAAACACAATAAAACTTTTTGTTGTCGTTGTCTGAGGTACAAACTAATGCAGAGGCTTGTAAATGTAGCAACACAAAGTCCATGTTAAACAAAATTTCTATGAAATGCATGTTTTAGAAACAAACTGATACTTTTCTTACCAAGGTTGTACAATGTTGCAATTGTCAAGTTCTGCTGAATAGAAATAATACTTTCAGTAGTATCAAAGCAATCCTTTGAATTAATGTCAGCTATGATAAACCAGAGATACTCACCCATCGTTTTATTGAGCTATTCGGGTAAGATTTCATCCAATGCTTTCTATATTGTTTTTTTTAAAGCAAAATTTGAGGCTGTTTTGGAGGTACGATACCTTGTTTAACACAATGATGAAGTGCATTTTTTTATTGGTGTTAAAAACTGGAAATGCAAACCTAATCTCAAACAAATGCATTAGTGTTTGGAATGCTCATTTACACTCTTTAGGAAGTCAAATCAACTAACCTATAGTGACTTGTCAAATTAGGATTAGAGGACATCTTTGACATGCAAAAGAGTCAAACCTCCCCTTAAGGTCAGAGGTCACTCATTCCAGCACAGTATTGTGTGGATTGTGTGAAACGTGGATGGAAACATAAGCTAATGTTGTATATACCATACATGACTGTATTTGTATTAAACAACATTAACAAAGATTAATAAAAAGTGTAATATGGATATTGGTAGGGACACAACACCCTTGGCCCTTAAACACAAATCTCTGTTTTATTATACCTTTATTTATTCCTGTATTACTCTTCATGCTGATTGTATTATTTACATTCCATAAGCAGTAGATACGTCTCAGTTTTTATTCTTTCTTATAGGCTTTTGAGTTGTTTTTACTTGAGGTTATGTGTTGGTCAGAGGTCAAAGGTCACTCATATAAGCACAATATTGTACAATATTGTAAAAACTGGATGGAATCATAAACTTCTGCACCACAAGTGTTATCAAATGAAAAGGCAAACCTAATGTTGCTCAAACAAATGGTTCAGTGTTTGAACCTCTCTTGTTTACACATTCAGCGAGTGACTCAACTGCGATCAGAGGAAGTATTTTAACATGGAAAAAGGCAAACCTTCTACAAAGGTCAGAGGTCACATGTTCAAACATGGATCTTGGAAGAAAGGCATACGCTGCGTCTTACACTCTACTAATTATCATTAGCAAGCTTCCTAAAAAGACACGTGTTTTAAAAAGAAGAGGAAATCTTCTGTGACTGTAGGAAATGTTGGATAGTGGCAGCTGTGTTTGTGCCTGGACACCCCCGAATCTCGTTTGAAGCTCTGGTCCAGTGATGTTGGTTGCGTTTACATGCCCCCTGGTCCTCACCTATTGACTTTCTTTATTAAATAAACGCCCCTGAAATCCTTCCTCCAAAGTGAGTCTTTATAGGATTAGACTTGCACAAACAGCCCTCCATCGGAGAAAACTACTGCTAACTTCGCTGCCCCCTTCCTCGTTCACTACTAAACATTGGCGTCACCCAACGACGGACTAATGGATGCATCTACAGCTGTGACCCACCGGACTTTCCACCAATGACACGCCTTCCACCTGCTGCCATGGGCCTGTCCAAACTCTCCATTTAAAACCTACCACCAAACACACCACCTGACCAAAGAACTGCTCAACAAGGATACGGAGACATATATACCGCTTTATGGATATGGAATACCATTAAGAGAATAAAGGAATAAATAAGGACAAAGGAATCAATTTGTAAAGATCCAAAAACATCAGAGGTTTTGTTCTGAAGATTTCCTGATTAACTCTGAGGACTAAGGTAAAAACTCCTGATTAGATAAATAAGTACTATATTTCATAACCATTCTGCCTCAATTTTTATTTATTATTTTTTGATGTTATTTTAAATGGAAAGTGTTTTTTTATTTATTTTTGTTTTTGAGATTTTATGTTACATGGAAAGTGTTTTTTATTTTTTACAAATTTAATAAATATAAAAATGCAAAAAATATTAAGTAAATATATATAAAATGTAATAATAATATACAGTAATACAATTTAGCATACAATTTAAATATATTTATATCTTAATTTCTATAGATAGAAATTTGTAAGTTGTTAAGAGTTTTATTCTGACTTGTATATTAGTATATTATCGATTGGATCTATATAATTATTTTTAATTTAATTGCAAATTCTTTCTTGATTTGTTGGTGTAGAACTTCAGCTCTTCAGAGACACGATGAAGGTTCTGCTTGTGTCTCTACTGGGGTTTAATCTGGTCGTGGTCATGGGGTGAGATGTTTTAATACAACCTAACATTTAAAATATATTGTGATTTCACATTTATAAATTATACCGTTTGTTTACTTAGTTAAGCTTCAGTGATTTAAACAAAGCCCTAATAGTAAGTAACTGTAGCACAAGAGCTGTAAAATTCATTCTAATCTCATTTGTCACTGATGAACTCTTCTTGAATCGTCAGACACTGGTGTGAGCGTGTGGTGGAGCAGAAGGTGGAGAGGTTGGTCTCCCCCCGTGTCCAGCGTGAGGTGGAATGTTCCTCCGTCTATCAGTTCAACACTCAGGGCTGGAGGCTGGACGTGGATCGAATGAGACACGAACACGGAGGAGACGACGGCATCGCACTTTACTACAAGAGACAGGGACCCAAAGCCTCCTGTTACATATTCAAGTGAGGAAAACATCATATCCCAGTCATTCTGTCAGATCAGATGTGTTTCCTCACTTATGGATTGTACTGTAAAAAAGGGAAAATAGTATAAACTGACTTTTTTGGTGAAACCCGGTAGCTCTCAACAAGGGGCTTCAGGATTAACAAGCTTTAAAATGAGCTATAAAACACCTAAAACTCAAGATGAAAAGAGACATAATACGTCTTTGTTTAAGTCTTGAAGAATTTTGTTTAAATTTTTATCTTACACCTTTTACACTTCTTATGGTTGTTCTTGTTTGAGGATATGGTTGTAATTATGAGTACAGTATTATGGGAGGATATTGTAATGAATGTATTCATGTCTATGACTCATGTCTAATAATATGAATGTTCTTTCTCTGTCTCTTACATTGTTGTCTGCATTGCGCCCTTCTTCTTCTCTCTTGTTGCATCATGCTCTCTTCACCAGTTTCTTATTTTAACATTGTGGTTGATTATAGAGCATCAAACTCAGACATCTAACTACTGCTAATTCATCCTAACAAAGTGAATATTGCATGTGCAACCATTTTTATTTTAAAGCATGCATGGCATAAACCAAAAATAAAAAAACAAGCAAATAGCATAACATCGAAACAGGTAAATAGAAATTTCAACATCCATGTTATGACCCTATCTCATGTAAGCTCTGGTGTTTTTGTCTCTCAGACCTCCAGACATTGAGACAGAGAAGGTAAACCGGACGCTCAGACAGTGTTGTGAAGGCTGGGCAGGACCTGACTGCTCACAGGGTGAGAGCAGATGGATTTTCAGTCTCTGTTCAATATCTGTTATTAATTTTTTTGCAGAAATAGGCACATATTTATTTTTATACATTATGTATAGGACATCTTGTTCATGCATTTGTGCATTTCTAGTCATATCTTCTGACTTGTTCTGTCTGCCAGGGGTTGGTGCCCGCGGTCAGTGTTTCTCCACCTGGACGTGTGAGGAGTTTCCAGGTCTTCATAACACGTCTCTCGTGGCTCTGGAGCAGTGTTGTAGTAACCTGTGGGGCTTAAGCTGGAGAAACGCCTCTGATCAGACCTGTCTGTCCTGCACCTACATGCTCCTGCCAGGTTACTACTGTTCTCCACATAACCCAAATAATCTGATTTAATGCAAGTCCTTAGCCATCTAAAAACACATCTTTCACAACTTTCATCTTTATTTGACCCTCTAACTCTAGAACTCGATATTCTAATTTTATTTTATCTATGTTTTCTTTTTTATTAAAAAACACTTGACTCTTTAACATTTCATTTTCTAACAGCGTGACAAAAGGCCTCTAACAAAATTTTTTTACAATTTGTCAGTCATGTATAAATGAAACAGGTCAGATTTATGCACTCAAAACATTGTGGCATAGTTTATTATTATGTGTATTAACTATATGTAAAAAAATCAACTACATAGTTAACAAAAATCTATTTGAGGCAGCAAATTGTTAATTTGATCTGAACTGACTGTATAAGTATAAATTACATTAAACTCAAAAAAGTTAAATCATGTTTAACTGTAAAAATGAGACTAAAACTGGTTGGTTATTTTGAGTTAAAGTAATTAAACGTGTTGCCATATTTAATTATTATTTTAGTAATATCTGACAGATGCAACATTGATAGTTAAAAGTATGAACATTGTAAAAATATTGCTGTGAAATTTAACTAATCTTACTGCTGGATTTATTTATAATGAAATACATAAATATCCATACAGTATTTAAAACACAGTTTTTGGCACATTTTTGAAGGGTAATCCAAATGAACAATAAACCAGCATGCAATTCAAAACAACAAAATTCTTAAATTGATGGCTGTGTTTTTCCTCAAACTCTCTCCTCAGACATCAGCTCTTCTCCTGTGGTCCGCGGTGGTCTGTTTCGGGGTGTTAGTGACCCGCAGGCGTCTGGCACCTGTATGAGCTGGGGCGGGACACACTACCGTACGTTCGACCGCAAACACTTCCACTTCCAGGGCACCTGCACGTACCTGCTGTCCTCATCCACTGACGGGACGTGGGCCGTGTATATGAGCACAGACTGTGATCCTGCGGGACACTGCCGGAAGGTACAGACACACACTCATATTCACACACACTCAATATACACAAAACTATTAAAGTTATTCCATATGGATGAAGCTGAGGATGAAGGGTGTTTTCTAAACACTTCTTTCATTAAATATAAACCATTTTTCCTTTACATGTTTTTCATGTAAATCAAGTTCCACATTCTTGCTCAATTTCTTGTTGTAAAATATGTCTCATTCTGAGGTCAAACTGCCTGCAAATGTGATTTCATGTTGCCACTGAGACCTTTGGTATGTTGGAATTGTTGCAGAGATTCAGTTTAATAAAGTTTTAACATATATGACTATTTTTAGGAAACTTGTTTTGCGTCTTTGTTTGATTAAAAAAAAAAAAAGATCAGTCAATCAAATATATTGAACAAAATTAGCAACATATTATCATCACACTCATTTTTGCATCTGGCTTCAGTTTGTCTCAGTTTATTATGAGCAGATCTTTCTCTCAACAAAACAATCATTTATCAAAATGGACATCTGCTTACGGAGACCAGTGAAACCATCAAGTCAGAAACTTGGCAGCTTGTGTTGGACATCAGTCACACACAACATATCAAATGTTTTGGGACTGTGGGATAAGATCATTGTTCTTTATGTGGAGTATGGCTGTGTTTTGATCAGTATCCAGCAGTAATTGCAGACAGCCGCTGCTTCTGGATGATGTTGATGTGTCTGGTTTGTGTTTTAGGGACTGCGGTTGATGATGGGTCTTGGCTTGGTGTTTATACATAAAAGCAATATGACTGTTAATGGTTTAACACTACCGCAGGGAGAACCTCTCTTCCAGAACGGTATGAAAAACACCTGCTTTCAGAACTGCAGTATATCATGTTTTCAATTAAACTTCATCCTTAACCAATTTGAGTAAATTTAGAGCAGTGTTATGTTAGATTTATATCCTTGTAATAGTTTTATAAAGATTTTGGAATAAGCTTTTATTTTTAAACTCTTCAGACCCTGCATCTCTTAAGACCTATTTATAGCCATATGAAAAGTGGTATATCAAATCATTGTTATGACATACTGTAGTTGAGAATCATCTTTATACAAAGTTTTGTAAAAAAAAAAAGAAAAGAAAATTTTAAATATATTGGTGATTTTAAAAATCTATTTATTTTGGCATTGCATGTTCATTCTTAACTTTTCATTTTTTTTAAACAAATTGAGTCCTGATGTCCTCAGCCGAGGATATAGCATAACATTCAGAAGAAATGTCATTTAAAAAAATTAAGTTTTTGCACATTATTTTTAATGCTCTAAACAGTGTAAAGATATCAACAACACCAAAAAATTCTAAAATGTTTTTTCTCGGGTCTTAAGAGGTTAATTTTACTTTTTTTTGTTTTATGTGCTTTTGTCATTTTTATTATTTTATTGCTTGTAATATTATTAATTCTATTTTTTTATTAGCTTTTATCGTCATTTGTTATTTAGTTATTTATAATTTCTTTCTTTTTTTTTTCAAGGTAAACTTTTAGGAGTTTATGTGAATTCGGCAATTTTATTTTAGTATTTGTAATAATATTAATGAACTTGTCAGCATCGTATTAATTAACAAGTTTTAGAAAACTGTGTTTGTAATTGTATTCATTAATAATTAGGTTCCATTTATTTGTATTTCAGTTTTAATTTCATCTCTAGTTTGTAATTTTATGTTTTGGAATTAGTTGCATAGGCAATTTCATCTAAAATGATTTTTTCTTTTCTTTCCTTTTCTTTGTGTTTTTATTTTCTAAAGCACATTTATAAAAATACGTAAATATCCTAATTGAGTTATGGCCTAATCCTGACTTAAGTCCTGTCTGTAAAACCAGAACATATTTTATTTTAATTAGCAAAAATGCTGCTTTAGTTCTAATTTTTGTTTTAGTTAACTATAGTACTGACTTCCTTTTTGAACAATGGCACAAGACAGGGTGAAGTATTTCAGTTCTCAGAGAGGCTATTTTGGCACGTGATTATATTTGATATTCTTTACTGAGCATATGTGCATGTATTCAGTCTGATTAGAGTGTGTTTGTTGTGGCATCAGGAGTCAGTGTTCACTGGCTGGGTGACTTTGTGTTTGTGGAGAGTGGTTTGGGTGTAAGACTGAAGTTTGACATGGAGAACACCATCTATCTGACCATTACCGCCGAACATCTCTCTGCCACCAGAGGGCTTTGTGGCGTTTATAACAACAACCCGGATGGTGAGAACATTTGGCCTGGTTCGACTTAACTGCCTTAATTCTGACATTACACTCTCTTCATGCATTTCTAATGCACTATATACTTGCAGTGTTGTTAATGCAATATTCAATGCAATGTTTCTATTTCACACAGATGACTTCACTACCAGCGGTGGAAGTGTGTCTCAGTATGCCGCCAGCTTTGGAAACTCATGGCGTGTTCAAGATCAGCAAGAACAGGTGGAAAACACCTTCCTTTTTCTTCTTGATACAGTTAGAAAAGTAGAAGAAAAGAGACTGCAAGCTTTCTAAAAAGCATTAGTCAAGTATACTGTACATATATTTACATAATCATATATTAGCTGTGCCTTTATTGAATGAGCTCTGGGCTAAGCCTGAACTGACTGCACTGTATTTTATGTATAGACTTTTTCTTTTAGTTCAAACTAGGTTGCCAGTTTTGGGATTTTACTGTACCTTCATCTAACATTTTTTGTAATGCATCTCCCATCCAGTAATCACAAAATCCTTTTCACTTTATTACAAGTTATAGCACAAAAAATTAGAGAAAATATCAGAATTTCAAATAGACTGAATTGAATTGAAAACGTCTGGCTCAAAGCACTGTGGGTAGTGTAGAAATGGTGTTGTTTTGTCTAACACACAGGTGTGTAGTGATGCGGCTGAGCTGGGTCACAGCTGTGATCTGTCCAGTGACATCTCTCTCCGGCGGGACGCAGAAACAGCCTGTCATCGTCTTAAAGAGAGTCCGTTCTCACACTGCCATCACCAGGTTAGATTCAACTAAATCTAAACTAGATCATTAAACTAACACAGTTCATGACTGACTTCCTCTCTGTCTGCTCAGGTGGATCCCGGTCCGTACATCGACACGTGTCTGTATCTGTTCTGCAGTCTGGACGTGAAGGACAGAGATACGGCAGTGTGCGATACGTTAGCAGGCTACGTGCGAGAATGTGCGCAACAACACATCATCATCCGCTGGAGGAGCCCCGGCTTCTGTGGTACTTCATACTTCAGCTTAAACTGACTTCTGTTGGTTCATTTTGTAATATTCAATCATACATTGGATCATTATATATGTGACAGTTATGCAAGTTATGCAATGACAAATATTCCATACTGTTGCATGTTTTGACCTGTTGCATAATATTTCTGCCATGCTTTTGTCTAAAATATTAAAATGATTACTGTGCATTTTTGTAACAGTGTTGTGTACAAATGTCTTTTTTTTACACAACAAATTGCTTTTTTAAATTGCAAATGAAATATAAATCTATAAATAATGCTACATAAATAACAGTGGTATGTACTATAAAAATAGCCTCATTAGTTTAGATTCAATCTTTAAAGTAACTTGGGGAAAAAATGCATTTATTAAAATATTTTGAATAATAAAAAATATATTTTGATACATTTTTAGGGCTATATATTTTTTTCAAATATATTTCTTCAAATATGTTTCTATATTTATGGAGTTATTAATACCTACATGTATGTTTCCATCCTCAGAGCGTGTTTGTCCGAGCGGTCAGGTGTTCTCTGACTGTGTGTCGTCTTGTCCACCCACCTGCTCGTCTCCTCGTCCTCCCGTGTCGGGTCAGTGTCGGGACGAGTGTGTGGGGGGGTGTGAGTGTCCACCGGGTCTCTACCTTCACGGGGGTCAGTGTCTGCGCCGGGACGACTGTCCCTGCTTCCACAGACGTCACAGCTACAGAGCAGGAGACACCATCAGACAGCGCTGCAACACCTGGTCAGTCCAACATCAGCTCTCAGACAGAAACCAGTGCATGTGTGTTAGCTGAAGCTCCCTGTAACTGTGTTTCCGTCTCCCAGTGTGTGTCGCGCCGGTCAGTGGGAGTGTTCTGGAGAGAAGTGTGAGGCTCAGTGCTCTGTGATCGGAGCGATGCACATCACTACCTTCGATCAGAAGAGATACGGCCTGCAGGCTGGCGACTGCAGCTTCACCGCTGTAGAGGTCAGTGACCGCGAGGAGACCGGTCTACAGCTTCACTGTGTGTTTGAGATCATCTCAGAGCATCTCTCTGCTGTGTTTGCAGGATTTCGTGGATAAAAAGCTCTCGGTCAGCATCAGTGGAGGACCGTGTGCCGGAGGAGCTGCTGGATGTCTGAGAGAAATGACGGTCACTGCACTTCATACGACAGTCACTGTCACAGATACAGGTCATCTACAGTTAGTTAAAGAGGTCTATAGAGATGGTACTTCCACTTTAAGATACCATTTTGTAGATGTTTTGTGGCATTTAAAAAGGATTTGTAAGTTTTATTATCTTTAAAGCAAGGAAAAAAGAATTACCTTAAAAGTCTTTAAAGAACTTTCAATATATATATTGATAAATCACACCTTAAATAAAATTTAAATGTAATTGATTAAATTAAATAAATATTATTTTATTATTTTCTTTCATATATTTTGGTATTTATTATTTTTACTTTTTGTTTGTTTGTTTGTCTGTTTTTTGGAAAAAATATGACAATATAAAGTAGTTTTATGTATTTATTTATTGAAATTAATTTACTTATTATTTACAAATTTATTATATTAGTTTATTTTACATGATTACTCACTTTTATTTTTATAAAGTGTAAATTATTGATATTACTGCTTACCAAAGGCTGCAATTATTTGATTAAAAATACAGTAAAATCACTAAAATTATGAAATATTATTAGAATTTGAAATATTTCGTTTCTATTTGAATTTATTTTAAAATAGAAATTCTTGCTGTGATCAAATCTGAGTTTTCAGCATTATTACTGCAGTCTTCAGTGTCACATGATTCTTCAGAAATTATTTTAATAGGCTGATCTGCTGCTGAAGAAACATTTCTGATTATTATCAATGTTGAAAACAGTTGTGCTGCTCAATATTTTTATTTTTTAGTATTCTTTGATGAATAGAACGTTAAAACGAACTTCATGTAGTGTAGAAACACTTTCTCATGGTGCAGTTGTGGTCATCTCAGGTTCGGTGATGGTGAACGGTCAGCGGGAGCTTCTGCCGGTGATCACAGGAGATCTGATGCTCAGAAAGGCTTCATCCAGTGTTCTGCTGATCCAGGCGTTTGGAGCTCAGATGATGTGGCACCTGGACGGACCTCTGCTCCGCATCACTCTCCAGCCGGGGTTCGCTCATAAGGTACCACAGTAACACACAGAACTCTATTCAGTTCATTGCTAGCTGAAGCTGCAGTCACGTCTGGTTTGTTGCGTCAGGTCCGTGGTTTGTGTGGCACTCTGAACTGGAGTCAGAGAGATGATTTCACCACACCTGAAGGTGACGTGGAGAACAGCGTGGCCTCTTTCGCTGCCAAGTTTACAACCGGTTCATGCCCTCTGCCCTCAGCGGTGACCTCTGACCCCTGCGGGACACACACTCAGCGCAGGCAGTACGCAGAGAGCGTGTGCTCTGTGATTCACAGCGCTGTGTTTCAGGTCAGTGGTGTTGGTGACTGGTCAGACGGTCAGTAGTCGCAGTGAATCTGATTCTGAAGCATCTCTTGCAGGCGTGTCATGATGTGGTGGACAGAGAGCCGTACATGCGTCTGTGTCTCAGTGAAGTGTGCAGCTGCGGCCCGCAGAGCTCCTGTCACTGCACCGTCCTCACCGCCTTCGCTCGCCACTGTGCCCAGGAGGGGGCACCGGTCAGCTGGAGAAACCGTACATTCTGCTGTAAGAAACCGCTCGATCACATTCAGATTCATTAAAGCTGCGGTTCATAGCGTTTGGTGCTTTAGCAGTTAATTAACAGAACCTTGTGCGTCTTACGGAAGAAAATTTTTAATATTAATATCGTATAATGATATTTGATATGATACTGTTATATGATATTAGTAGCAGTATTTGAAGTAAAAGTGTAGTATGATAGTATTAAAGTGTAAGACGTGTTGTCTCCCACAGCGGTGCAGTGCTCTGGAGGACAGGTGTATCAGGAGTGTGGGCGTCTGTGTGGGGCGTCCTGCTCTGATCTGTGGGACGGCTGGAGCTGTGAGGAGCAGGAGGACAACAGGGTCTGTGTGCCGGGGTGTCAGTGTCCAGACGGGCTGGCTCAGGACGGCCAGGGTCAGTGTGTGCCGGTGGACATGTGTCCCTGCAGACACACAGACCAGCTTCATCCCGCCGGGAGCACCGTAACCAAGAACTGCAACCGCTGGTAGGACACCACAGCTCATTCACGCTCATGAGGGGTGACGGGTGGGAGAGAGGGATGGGACCGGAGTCAGATCCCTGCATAAGATAACACTGCCTTGAACCCTGAGGAAAATACCTTACTTTCACATAAGCTGCTTCAAAGGAACTGGAACTGTAATAAGTTCATGGCAATAATAATTCAGCTAATTATGAAAAATATACAGTACTTACTGTAGATGCAGTTCCATTTTTTGGTTATTAAATATTCAATTATGATGCAACTTATTTGGACAAAACATGTTTAGTTATAAATTTGAATTAATTATGTCCAATACAGTTTGCATGATTTGTTTTGAATTCTAGCTTGAACACCACATTTCATCCAATAATTAAAATTTAAAAAAGTCTCCGTTTTGATTTTTTATTGTACATTTTGACATACATTTTGATTAGTAATAAGCATTTTCCTCCATTAAATATTTATGCAAAATATGTACATTTTTAATGACATATTTTAGTACATGTTTGTACCTAAAGGGTCTATTTTGGTACCGTACATTTACATATAAGTACTTAAAGTGTACATATTTGAACCTAATAGTTACAAAAGTATACCTTTTGAAAGGTGCCTCCCCAGTGACAGCTTCTGTACCTTTCTTTCTGAGAGTGTATATTTGCATATAAATACTTTTGAGGTTAAATATGAGCTGGAAATAGAACATAAAGTTGAGAGATATAAAGCGGAACAAAGCAAAGGTGAGAGATGGTGAAGTTGATGAAGTTTTTTTATAATCCTGCTGTTGAAAGTTTCTTGACTGTTTTATGATTCTTTATGGTTTTGGGGACTGATTTGTATCATCTGTTCTCTGATAACACAGCAAATATTGAGCCAAAATTACCTTTGAACTCAAACTAATGCATGTATGCCAAAGAGGAACAAATTATATATATATATCATTTATTGTATTATTTATTTTTTTCTTTCTTTTTTTGCATTAATGTATATTGCATTAGTTATATTGTCATGTTCGATATATGACCGGATTTCTGAAATCTATTTTTAGCAGCTCAAATTTTACTTTTTCTGAAGACATGGATATTAACAGTATCACTAAATAGTTGCTAGGGTGTTCTGGGTGGTAGCAAATCTGTTATGAGTGGTTGCTAGGGTGTTCTGGGTGGTTGGTAGGGTGTTCTGGGTGGTTGCAAAGGTCTTATGAGTGGTTGCTAGGGTGTTCTGAGTAGTTGCTAGGGTTTTCTGGGTATTTGCAAAGGGATTATGAGTGGTTGCTAGGGTGTTTTGAGTGGTTGCTAGGGTTTTCTGGGTGGTTACGAAGATGTTTTGAGTGGTTGCTAAGGTGTTCTGGGTGGTTACGAAGATGTTCTGAGGGTGTTTTGGGTGGTTGCTAAGGTGTTATGAGTGGTTGCTAGGGTGTTATGAGTGGTTACTAGGGTTTTCTGAGTGGTTGCAAAGGTGTTATGAGTGGTTGCTAGGGTGTTCTTAGTGGTTGCAAAGGTGTTATGAGTGGTTGCTAGGGTGTTCTGAGTGGTTGCTAGGGTTTTCTGGGTGGTTGCAAAGGTGTTATGAGTGGTTGCTAGTGTGTTCTGATTGGTTGCTAGGGTTTTCTGGTTGGTTACGAAGATGTTCTGAGTGGTTGCTAAGGTGTTCTGGGTGGTTACGAAGATGTTCTGAGGGTGTTCTGGGTGGTTGCTAAGGTAAGTAATCATGCATCTGAGCGCACCTCTGTTTAACACACACACGATCTGAGGTTCAGCTTGAGCTGATGTAAAGCCAGTAACACGGCAGGTGACTGGTCAAGGTTTACACTCTTCTCCGGTCACAGGCCGGGGGGCTGGTTTTGCACGTGCCGTCCCGTGTCAGCGAGTGAGGTGTGAGGTATCTGATGAAGTCACTCTATGACCTGCGGGCTCGTGTCTCAGGATAGGTTGATTTCATCGAGTCTCTTATGCCTCGAGATCAGCCGACACACGCCGCTGTGCATTATGGAGGCTGATATCTGAGAGTGTTTCTCATCTGCTCTTAAGCTCGGTGTGGTAATGTGGAGTTTGGCTCAGACTGATAATAAAACGCAGATTAAGATTGCACAAGCGGCCACTTTTATAATGCGTTTCCTTACACCTCCACATGTGTGTACAGTATATGATTAACACATGTTCTCAGATAAAAAAAAATGATCCAGGGTTCAACCGAAGAACAGACGTTTGTGGGATTGTTTAATTCTCTATGTTGTTGCAATAAAAGTTTAACTAATCTAGCTTTAATTAATTCATTACATAGGTGGAGGTTTAAGTGTGATTGTTGTCTGAGACTCTTTAGTGTTGACTTGTCAAACACTTGTTATTGACCTTTCTTGACTCGCCTTCTTTCTTAGAAGGCCCAAACAGTGTGACCTTTGTGTGACCCCCAAGCAAAACAACTGTCCATACAATGAAATAGACCTTAGAAAGAGATCTCCGTGTTTTATAAGAGTCACAGTTGACAGAATGAAAGCATGTTGTGGATTTCTTTAGGAATTTTCTACAGTTTTCAAAGGGAAAAAATAAAATAAAAAACTTTGCTTTAGATTTAGTTTAGCGTAATATCACTTCTAGCAAGGGTTTTCATGATCAAGCACAGCTAATGCACAGTAATGTGTGTGCACTGTGTGTTTGTAGTGTGTGTGCTCGTGGTGTGTGGAACTGCACGGATCTGTCGTGTCCTGAGGTCAACCAGTGTCCAGGCTCTCTGGTCTTCTCTCCTCGCTCGTGTCTGAGGAGCTGCTCCAGTCCCAGCTCTCCTCTGGACGCGTGTGCTGAACCCATCCACGGCTGCGTCTGTCCTGAGGGAAGCGTGCTGCTCGTAAGTCTCCTCTCAGTCACATATACACAACATGATACAGATTTCTTTTTACGTGTCCATGCATTTCCTGTTGATGACCACGATTAACTGCTAGAAGCACAATATACTGTTAACATATTTTTGATGCAAGTACATAGTAGTTAAGGCCGGCTAATATGAAGTGTTGGGTAATAAACATAATAAATGGCTAAAATAGTGCTCTTTTTTTTAAACAAGTTTGTGTTATTATAACCTCTATAAATGTGTTTTCAGGGTGATGAGTGCGTTAAGCCGGATGAGTGTCCGTGTCACCACAATGGCAGACTTTATTTTACCAATGACACAATTTCTAAAGACTGCAACACTTGGTGAGAAGAAACAGTAATTTATACATGTATATATATATATATATATTATAATTTATTTTATTTTTTTCTCTCTCTCGTGTTGACAGTGTGTGTCGTGAGCAGAGATGGCTCTGTGGTCAGTCACTGTGTTCTGGCACCTGCGTGGCCACCGGTGACCCTCACTACATCACGTTTGACGGCCGATATTTCTCTTTCCTGGGGGACTGCGAGTATGTTCTGGCGCAGGAGAGCGGTGGTTTGTTCAGCGTCAGCGCTGAGAACGTCCCCTGCGGCAGCACAGGAGTCACCTGCACCAAATCTGTCACGCTGACCGTGGGAAACACCGCCATACACCTGCTCAGAGGTGACACACACACACACGTGCAGAAGAGAGGCACTGATCATATAAACACACCAGAAGTGCATCCACAAGTAACATTTTATGTGCATTATGCCTTTAATTCTGAAGAAAATCTTAATTATAAATAACTAATATATGTTATTTATAATTCTTAATGGTTTTAATATTCAAGTTTTAATATAATATAATTAACAGAATAGTTAAATACATTTAATAATTCTACCTGCAAAGGTAACATGATTAGTTTTGTGTGATAAATGTAAATGTACTTATTTATTAATTTGATTCTACAGTATCTAGATTTAATTATACAATTATAAACTTAATGTTATATTTTCTTAACATTTCTTAACAGTATTTTAATGTATTGATAACAAATTCATTTTATTTATCTAAATTGGTTGATTAATTGACATAGCATGTGCAATTAAATTTTATATTAAATTGTTTAATAATTAATTAAATAAATGTGAAAAATGTAGTAAATGGTTTACAATTTTTGGTTTATTTATTTAAAGCTTAATCTATCTAGATTTATTTGTTGAGAAATGTGTATATTTAATATTTTATCTAGATGATTTATTATTTGTTGTGTTCATCTAGATATATTTAATATATTTAATTAATAAAAGTCTATTAATATAGTTTAACTTAGATTGATTAATGTATGAATTATTAATAATACATTTTATTCTGTTTAGACAGATTGATTTATTTGATTTCTTTTGTACTATATTGTATACAGTATTATAACTATAAAGTTACATCAGATCTGATTACATTCAGATTTCCGTAAGTAATATTTTCACATTGTGTGATCTCAGGTAAAGCAGTGACGGTCAACGGGGTTCCAGTGACTCTTCCAAAGTGGTATTCAGGCAGTGGTTTGATTCTG
>JAUCMT010000056.1:3932170-3945378 GCA_032357475.1 Enteromius thamalakanensis
CCCCAATAACCCCTCTAAACACGGCAACGGCCGACAGTGCCGAGGGATTTACCGCAAAGCTCGACGGTTAGTATTTACAGTTTACAAAGCGTCCTGAATGTCTGGGAAATGTAAAACGCACATCTGCTGTTTAGCTGCAGCAGTTGTTTTGAATTGTTATATTAACGCACTCGGCAGATGCTTCTGTTTAAAAGTACTAACACTCGGTGCTGTTTGGTGAAATCGCAGCATTGCTTCTCAGAGGAAAACCAGGGACTTGGAGGCAGAAGGCTCAATGAAAGCGTGAACGTTTACTCAAATTCAGGATACTAAGAAGCTGATGAATATGACTTGACCAACATGCAAACACGAAACGTTATCGATCAACAAAGGGCTTAGAACAGGACACAGTTTAAATATCCTATACAATCAGGGATGAACCAAAACACCTGAACACATACAGGGCTGGCAGAAAGTAAGCAAAAATGATCAGACACGTGAACAAACAAAAAGCACATGGACAATGAAAACATACACAAGACCTGAGAGCTTGCCTGACCGCGTGACACACTGCTTTATACATCTGATTAATACAAGCTCTCTCTGGAAATCACACACGTGTTTCTTGTGCAGTGTTTTCATGTTGTGTGTTTATTCTCAGCTGTCAGACGGAGCCGTGCAGTGAGTGTGAATATCATGGACACACACATGCGGTGGGCGAGCGCTGGAAAGGCGGTCAGTGTCAGATGTGCCAGTGTCTGCCCAACCTCACGGTGCAGTGTGTCCCGTACTGTCCGCACGCTGCCACTGGATGCCCACAGGTGTGTGTGTGTGTGTGTGAGCACATGCTTGAGTGATGTGTGTGTGGCTATAAATTATACCAGACAATGAATAAGGGTTTTATCTAACGAAATGATGGAAACGAGGGCTTTTTTTCTCTGTTTCAGGGTCATATTCTGATATCAGGGGAAGGAGACGAGTGTTGCTATTGTGAAGAAAAAGGTTTTACATATTTGTCATACTCGTTATTTTATACTTTATAGTCGTTACTGGTTTTTGCAATCATAACACTGTATTATTCAGGTAATGGCAGCACTATCGTGACGACTACAGCAATGATCCTGCCAATAACACTGGGGCCCTCCGCACCACCAGAGGGCCCTCCGACCGTCCCCACATACCCTCTGCCTCCTGCAGGTCAGTTTCATTCAAACATGCTTCAGCATCAGTTATAACATTTATGTTGCTACATTTACCAAATTTTAACAAATTTAACACTTATTTGGCAACTTTTAGCAACTCAAACTAAAAAAAGACTTTTCTCAGACAGTGGCATAATAACTAATATACTGCTTAAAACTATTATTGTTGTACTAGTTTATTAGCTAATAAAAAAATGTGTTCAGTCATGCAATGTTGTATTTAAATAATAGGTAGTTATATTTTAATATTATATTATGCATTTCTATTATTTCACGAATAAATGTAAAATAACATGTATGAGATATTTTAGATTTGATTTGATGTATTGACGCAATTTTGTATCGTGATTGAAAAACATTTCTCTAAAAGCTTGGGTAAAACACAGTTTAGAAATTGGTGTATAATTGTTCAGCTTTAAAAAAAAAAAGAAACAAAAGCAGAAAAAAATGTAATGCCGTCCTAAATAAGTTATTTAAGATGTTTACACATTCAAAAAACCCTTGATTCTGTTTTGTGTGGTTATGTCAGTGACTCATGGCTGTTTGTGTTTTGTGATTGGTTTTTCACAAGAATCTTATCTGACCCGAGCGGTTCTGTTCTGAGCTGTCTGCTGTTCTTAAGAAAAACACATTATTTGGTTTTCTAGTAAATTTCACATTATTCAACCCCTTCCAGTCAGGCTTTTGTGTTCATGAGTTCACAACTGAAAGAAACAAGACACACTAAACTGTTTGAATTGAACTAAACTTCATTGCTACTGAGAAACAATAGTATCTTCTGTAGCTGAAGGACAGAAATGAAAAAGGTATGGTCATTGAACTTTATAGCCTGAGAAAAAAGTTAGAAAGGTCATTTTCAGTGTTTTCAGCATGTTTATGTTAAAAATATGGCTTGCAGTTGCTTCAAACAATGGTATAAACATCATTCCATGTAAAATGTGATTATTGTGATTAATAATCGTTATAAAAATGTCAAGGGAATAATCGGCAGCTGTGATTTTTATTTGAATAAATGTACATGTTGTCTGAAAACAGCTTATCCAAGGCAGCATTAAACAAAACACCAAAGTTATGTTTATGATTCATCTCATTTTGTTCAAATAATTAACTTTTGAGCACAACTGTGTAATTTTTTATGTACATGGTCCAAAAAGTAGTTTTATTATGAAAACTCTTTAAATGCTGTACTTTTTATTTGATAATAAGTATTATTATGTATATTGTATAATATAAAGATGTTTTAATGTAATGCTTTATTTATTGCTTTATTCTTTGATGCGTCTGAGTCATTTCTAACTGTATTCTGTGTGTTGTTTTATAGATGAGTGTTGGTCAGCTCTGGGTGTTCAGTCGCTCCCCGCCAGCAGCTTCAGCGCCTCGTCCCATCAGCCGGGTCACCCTCCGTCAGCGGGACGCCTGCACGCCCGGGACCCCCACAGCGATCTGCAGGGCTGGAGCCCGGAGCCGGAGGAGTACAGAGACCTCCCGGCCGGGACCCCTGAGGAGCACAGACACTCGTCCCGCGGGCCGTACCTCCAGATAGACCTGCTCAGACACTACAACATCACAGGTCACTGACTGCAGCTCATTTAACACACAGTCCAAGAGTCCACATTATATTGTATAGTCCTTCTCTATTTTGGTGTACTTTAGTGACGTAACAATGCTGTATGTGCAACGCATTTACATGTTACAGTCTGCAAAATCTGGAAATGATCATTATAATAAGTAGTATATTTTCTAGAGTGGTTGTTAGGGTGTTGCTATGTGAATTCTGGGAGTTTGCTACACTAGGGTGTTCAGAATGATTGCTAGGGTGTTGCTTTGTGGTTACCAAGTGGTTGCTGAGGTGCTCTGGGTGGTTGCTAGGGTGTTGCTATCTAATTACTAGGAGGTTGCTACAGTAGGGTATACATGGTGGTTGCTGGGGACTTGCTTTATTGTTACTAGGTGGTTGCTGAGATGCTCTGGGTGGTTGCTAGGGTGTTGCTATTTGGTTACTAGGAAGTTATTACAGTAGGGTGTTCTGGGTGGTTGCTAGGGTTTTGCTATGTGATTAATAGGTGGTTGCTACAGGAGGATGTACACGTGGTTACTAGGGTGTTACTTTTATGGTTACTAGATGGTTGCTGAGGTGCTCTGGGTGGTTGCTAGGGTGTTGCTATTTGATAACTATGAAGTTTCTACAGTAGGGTGCACAGGTGGTTGATACATAGGGTGTTGTTTTTGGTTACTAGGAGGTTGCTAGTCAGTTACTAAGGAGCTGCGTGGGTGTTTTAGATGATTACTGGGACGTTGCTGTGTGGTTTCTAGACTGTTGCTATGGTTTTACTAGGTGGTTGCTAGGGTGTTCAGGATGGTTTCTAGGGTTTTGCTATGTGGTTATTTGGAGGTTGCTAGACGGGTACTAACGAGTTCCTAGGGTGTTGCTGTGTGGTTACAGACAGTTTCAAGGGTGTGCTGGGTGGTTTGCTGCTGGGGCTTTGCTTTGTGGTTTTGTAGGGTGTGCTGGGAGATTACAAGGGCATGGTGTGGTTGCCAGGGCATTGCTGTGTGGTTGCTTGGCAGTTTCTAGGGAATTCTGGAGGGTTGCTAGGGCATTGCTAGGCGGTTGGTTGGGTTTTATGTAGAGTTCTTTGGGTTGCTGGGATGTTTCTCTGAATTTTCTGGGTTGTTTTTATTGTTTTTTTTTGTTTGCTGAAATATGGCTAATGCAAGACAATAACAATGATGCTTTGCTTTTCATAATAAAGCTAAATATATCTAACGTGTTGTTTGTTGGGTTGCAGGCGTGTTGACGCAGGGTGGTGGTGTGTTTGAAACATTTGTCTCCAGCTTCTATCTGCAGTTCAGCAGCGACGGACATCAGTGGTTCACATATAAAGAACTGATCACAGACGCCAGACCCAAAGCTAAGGTGACACACAATAACTCAACATCAACAACTGACAAAAATCTCATCTAACACTTACATACTACATACAGCAAAACAAAAACATTGACTTTTTTCTGTTTGCCTTTTCAAAGATTTGTTAAAAGTGTTGTATTTGTACTGCAGTACCCATATCAACCACTAGCTGTCAATATTACACACTGTTTTTTTCTGGTACAGGTGTTTCAGGGAAACAGTGATGACCGTGGTGTAGCATTGGCCCGTCTGGACCGGAAGGTGTCGGCCCGCTTCATACGAATCTTGCCTCATGATTTTCAGAATGGAATCTATCTGAGAGCTGAAGTCATGGGCTGTGCTGATGGTATCTGTAGTTTACCTCTACATTACATTTTAGGTGTCAGAAATGCCACTGAGCAGCACGAATGTCCATCTAAAATTCTCTGACTCTCTTTCCTATCAGAGCATGAGTGGTCAACCCCTGTCCCGCCGCTGCGTCCCTGTAGAGAAAGCGAGTTCCTCTGCGGTAATGGTCGCTGTGTTCCTGCTGGTCCACAGGGGGCGCTGTGTGATGGGATCAACGACTGCGGTGACGGGACAGATGAGCTCAACTGCGGTGAGTATCATTAACTATAACAAAAAGTAATATTTGTACAAAATGTCTAATCATTTAAATGAAATAAAAAACTACTGAAATCAAATTTGCTTATTTAATATAGCTTATTTCTTTTAGTTGCCATTTTATTTAATTTAGTTATTTATTAATTATCAAAACTAAAATGGAAAATAAAAACTAAATCAAATAAAAACTATTTTTGACAAAAATAATAATAATAATAATAAAAAAACTAGCTGCTAAAATACTTGATTATATTAAATAATATAATATCATTAAAAATTAAAACACAAATTAAAAATATTAATAAATATAATGGCAATAATAGCAGTGGGCATAGACCCAATTTGCTGGAATAAGTTGGAATATATTCAGAAAGAATTTAGTTGATTTAGTGTTTTGTTTAGCTTGAAAATATATATATAATTATTCATATAAATATAAATATTAATATAATTATTTATTATAATTAATCCTGTCAAATGATCCAAAACAAAAGTGCATGTATATAACATGTTATGGTATATTAAATAAATTATAAATTATATTTAATAAATTATATAAGTACATGCATGCATGTAAATATTTGTAAAAATATATTCTGTATGTGTGTGTGTTTACATATACTGTAGATAGTAAACATACACAATACACACATATATAATGTAAAAAAATATATACATACATATTTTGGAAGTGATTAATCATTTGGCAGCAATAATTGTAATTAAAAAATTACATTAGATTTTACATATTTAAATACATGAATAAATACTGCATTTCACTGATGCATTTATTTAAAATGAAAGTCACCGTTAAAAATTATGATAATTACAAAGTCTAAAGAAAAATGTAAATAATGTCATAGTGCAAAAGTCTTATTCATGTTAAAATTAAGCTTCAGTTTTTATGTGCTTTTTTTTCTTGCTTAACTCTTTATTTTGTTATAAATGAAATATGTTTTTGATGTTCAGGAACTACTAGAAGGCCCGGGGTCTGTCAGGCGGGTCAGTTCTCCTGTCCTCCTCCAGGAGGCTGTATTGAGGCGCAGCGGCGCTGTGATGGAGTTCCTCACTGTCCTGATGGAGCGGATGAGAGAGACTGTAAACACACAGATATTACCCACATCACCCCCACCGCCGCCCCTCTCAGGACGCCCAGCAAGAAACCTGTGACCACTGCAAGTCCCCTGACCACCACCGTGAGACTTCACCTATTAACTTCTTAACTAGAATCACAGTTAAATATGCCCAACCCATACCAATAGCCATATGTTTAAAAACAAATTACAAAATTAATATTAAAAAATAATAGGACAATGTATAAAGCAAAACAAACTGCCGTATTGCAAAATATTTTATGTTACATGTATTAAATATGTTTACATTTATTTGATATAATATGGCACAAATGTTGTTCGAGCTTACGTAGTACTATTGTGACCTCTGCTGTCCAGAAACTGTATTATTATTGCTTTTTTAATTTATTTATTGTGTTTTTATTTATGTTCATCAGTTGTATATCAGAATCATAGCATTTGTAATTATATATATATATTTTCATTGTTTAATTTTCTGCCTTTGCATTTCCTAGGAAGGAGGACCTGGTCAGAAAGGTTAGAACTCATAACATATTTTATTATAAATATCTTTGTTAAAATTCTAAATGATATATATTTATATATTTTGTAACAAAGTAACAAAGTTTTTGATAGTTTTAGTTTTCGTTAACTGTAGTAACCTGACTCTCACCTGTCTGCCTCTCATCAGGTGCCTGCTCTTCTCCTCTGGGATTGGAGGATGGGCATGTCCATTATGGTCAGCTGACCTCGTCCTCATACAGAGAGAATAACCCAGCAGATGCAGGCCGGCTCAACGTCGTACCCAATGTGTGAGTATTTTATGATGAATTAAGATTATAATCCTGTATGAATGCACGAATGAAGAAAACACAACCATCATCCACAACCTCTTTAGTGTACAGGGAGGACTTTGATGACATTTGTTTTTGTGGTCCTCCTCAGGATGGTGATGGAGTCTGGATGGAGTCCGTTACCCGGAGACCCTCACCCTTATTTCCAGGTGGACTTCCTGGAGCCCACGTGGATTTCAGGTGTTGTGACGCAGGGCAGTGAGCGCATGTGGGGATATCTGACCAAATACAGACTGACCTTCGCTTTGCTGGAGAACCACTTCATCAACTTCACTGAGACCGGAGACAGAGACTCTCCTCCGAAGGTAATCAAACCCGGGACCAATCCTCAGGACTGAGCTGTGCTGGTGAAAATGAAAGTCAGTAAATGAAGTATATTGTTGTGTCTGTGTCAGATCTTTGAGGTGAGGATGGTCGGCCGGACGCCCGTCACACGCTGGCTGGACAGACTGGTCCGAGCTCGATTTCTCCGGATCATTCCTGTAGAGTTTCGTCACACTTTCTACCTCCGTGTGGAGGTGCTGGGATGTAGAGGAGGTACTGCTGCCTGCTCAGTTTCTTTTTAGTTTTCATTTCTTCTCAGAGATCAAGTGACCAGCTCATATTTTACTTCACATTAAAAACAACAACTACAAAAAACGGATTTTACATAAAAAAAAAGCAGATAATATTTTAATGACAATTAATTTTTTAATATTGTGATATATGATTGCAACTTTTTCACATATTAAAACCCCAAACTCTACATAATGCGATGTTATTTTGATATTACTGGTACACTATTATAGTTTTCTTTTCTTTTTTTACATTTAATTTAACTTTTTTTTTTAAATATTCAGTTAAAACATTCAATAAATGTTGCATTTGCAACTAGGTGAAAATAACGCAATAAGTTTATTTTTTTTTACATATATTTTATTGAATTTCAATTATAGAACATTTATCATTTATCACTGGTGTTTATGGGGTTAGTTTAGTTAATAATAACCTTGCCATAATCCAAAAACAAACACAATTTTTTTGTAAATTTGTAAAGCAATTTGTAAAGCAATTTGTAAATTTTTATTATATTTGTAAAATATAATAAATCATTATTCTTATATATTTTAAATAAAAATAACTAGCATTAATTAATTGTATGATCTATGCATATCATTTATGAATTAATATGTGACTTGGAGCACAAATCCCTTAAGTCTCAGGTCGCTGGAGTATATTTTCAACAATAGCCCAAAAGCATTATATAATTCAGTTTGTAGTATATGTAATATGATCTGTTATATCAACCTCAGAAGAAGAAAAAAATATAGTTTGCACCTAATAGGTTTATTATTTTTGTTGTTCTGTTCAGATGAGTTGGTCACCCCCAGTAGTAAAGTGTCCACAGCTCCACCTGGTGTCCCAGGATTACAGACCGGACCAACAGGAGGTCCTGGGAACTATAACTACACCACTGGACGTCCTGGACTTCACACTAAGAGTCCACAGGACGGCAGTCCAGGAGTGGCTCCACCGACCCACATCACAACAGCTCCACCTGCCGTGGGTCCGACGGGACACATCCTGACTCCTACACCCTACTTCAACACCACAGGTGTGTGTGTGTGTGTGTGTGTGTGTGTGTTTGACTCAGCAGGTGCTGCTGTGCAACAATACTAAATACTGTAATACATTTTCTAAAGGATTCTGGGAAACATCTACACCCCCTGATGATGGTTTACCCAGAATTGTGTGTGTGCAAGGACAGTTTTCCTGCAGGACATTCGGCTGTGTAGAAGCTGCTCTGGTGTGTGACGGACAGGAGGACTGTCCCGACGGATCCGATGAAGACCGCTGTGGTAAAACAGCACACACTGCAAAAAATGCTTTTCCAGCATAGATTTTTAGTCTTGCTTTTTCACCAGAAAATCTATAAATTCTTAAATAAAGGAATTTCTAGACAAGAAAAATGTATAGATTTGTTTTCAGAAAAAAAGTCAAAATTAAGTGAGTAACTTAGAACAAGCAAAATAATCTTATTTCAAACAGAAACTAACTTAAGTCAAACAGTAATTGTTCATTTAAGAAAAAAATATTTTATTTTATTTATATATTTTTTCCAAATTAACTATTAAAATACCCGCTGAAAATATATCTACTAAATTAATACATGTGTTCTTTTTATGAGGATATTTGTCTCAATCACAGAATGATGACATTAATCTCTCACACGAATCCCTCAGGGTCCGTCACACCCTCTCAGCGCCCCCCGCTGCCCAAACTCTGCTCCTCCAAACAGTTCAGCTGCTGGAGCGGTGAGTGTGTGAGTTTGGAGAAGAGATGTGACCTGCACAGAGACTGTGCCGACGGCTCGGACGAGAGCGACTGCTGTGAGTCCACAAACACACGTCTCACATGTTGATCTCAGGTCAGGTGCACTGTGGGACTGAGAGGTCTGTTTGTGTCCCGCAGTCGACTGTATTCTGTCTCCCTGGACGTCCTGGAGTCAGTGCAGCGTGTCGTGTGGTCTGGGGTCACTTTTCCGGCAGAGGACCCTCCTGAGAGACGCTCGGCCGGGAGGATCCTGTGGAGGCGCACAGTTCGACAGCAGAGCCTGTTTCCTGCAGGCCTGTCCCGGTACAAACATGTTCTGTATTAACTCTCATAATGCATTCAAAATCTGTTTTTCGCATTCAACATAATATTATAGAAAAGTCAGAATTAAAGGCTTTTGAACTGGAACCAGATTTGATCTGATTAATAACTCCTCATCAGTGAGTGAATGTGTGTTTTTGGAATTTTTTAAAAAGTTTTTACAGTTTTACAGTAACTATTGAAATTAGTTATATTTAATTAAACTCTGAAGTCATATTTTGTGAAAAATATATGCGCAATATTTTACAAAACATCAATAAAATGACATAAATGTGACTTGCAAAAGCCATGGCTTTCAGATGAAAAATATTATCTTTCTTGCTGGATCATCAATATGCAAAGTCAAATGTGGACTTTTATTTTATAATTTTTTTAATTTTTATTTTTTTTTTATTGTAATTTATTTGTTATGTCACTTATATTTTTATGTGTATTGTGTGTATTCATATGTGTCAGCCACATTTATTTTTATTTATGGGAATATTAAATTTAATTAAATATGGGAAAGATATATAATATATCAATATATTATTATTATATTTTATACATACCTTTTTAGGTGTTTAATAACAAAATAAAAATGTAAATATAAATAATAATACATTAATTAATTAATATATATAAAATAAATATATATAAAAATATAATATATTTATATTTTATTTAATAGCTTATTTCTATCTTAAATTTAATCATTATTTTTATGATTATTTCTTTTGTGTTCTCAGTGGACGGTCAGTGGTCGGAGTGGACGCAGTGGTCCGGGTGTGATGTCCGGTGTGGTGGAGGACTGATGGCTAGGAACAGGACCTGCTCGAACCCTCCTCCCAAAAACAGTGGGCGAGACTGTGAGGGGATCAGCAGACAAACGTACCCCTGTAACACACAGTCCTGCGGCCCGGACACACACACACAGAGCGGTGAGCAGTGCTACGCTTTTCATTCACACGGGTTATGTTTTGCTATAGTGCCACAGTCTTTATTCTGTCATTTATACAGTTTCAATTATTATTGGTAGTTTTCTTGTTGAATGATATTGTTTGCTGCAGGCTGCACCGGAGGAATGATCCTGGTGAAGGAGTCAGATTGTTTGGCGGGAAAAATCAGCCCGTGTCCCGTGACCTGCTCTGACCTCCATTCTGAGAGGAACTGCACCTTAAACTGCACGACAGGTACAACCTCACCTCCGTTTATACGGCTGTTAGTAGAGGAAAATAATTTATTACAGCTCATCAGTATTTTACATTGTATGTATTGTCCTCTATACTTAAAAAGTACAGTATTTAAAATGATTTATTGATGTAATTCCTCATTACAGATATGCAGAGCTAATATATTTATAAAATATATATATTTTATATATGTATACATATATATTGTTTGTTTGTTTGTTTTTATTAGTGCAATAAAACTGTTTAAATTTTAATTAATCACATTTTGTGTGTATTTTGTATATTTATTATGTGTATATATATATATATATATATATATATATATATATATATATAAAAACAACGTGCATTTATATATTTAAGAAAATGTAGTAAGTTTACTTATTAAATATATCTATATAAAATATAATAATATAAATATATAATTGTATATACATGTAAATATTTTCAAAATATATACTGTATGTTTGTGCATGTGAAAATTATTATAAAATAATACTTATTAAATATTTTTAATAATTATTATTAAATATGAAATATTTATAAAATATAATAAAACATAATAATAGTAATTTATTTTAATAAAAAATATCGTAATAATAATAATAATTTGTTATTTTAGAACTTATGAAATAATTTCAATATATTACTTTGATAATTATTAATAATTTATACAATTTCTTATTTTAGTAACACTTTAAAAAAGCACTTTTAATGTTGTATTTTAAAAATAATAAATAAATATTAGAGAGAAAGGCCAAAAGAGAAATTGTAGTATATGATTTATGTATATATGATTGTTCTTTTGTTAGGATGTTATTGTCCTCCTGGACTCTTCCTACAAGATGGCCGTTGTGTCAATGCCAGTAAATGTGAGTGTTTATGGGAGGGTTCGGTCATCCTGCCTGGACAGGAAGTCAGTAACGGCAGCTGCAGCACATGGTCAGTACAATCATTTGATTGTGGAGCGGTTCTTCTGATGATCTAGCAGTGTTTAATGCTGTAAATGCATGTCATGATGTTTCTCCAATCACACAGTGTGTGTAAAGATGGGCGTGTCACCTGTGATGAATCCAGCTGTGTCGCTCGCTGTGATTGGTCGGCCTGGTCTTCATGGACGTCATGTGACAGCAGCTGTGGGACAGGAGTACAGCACCGTTACAGGTGAACCCAATCATTTATTAAAGGGTTCGTTCACCCCAAAATGAAAATCCTGTCATTAATTACTCTCCTCATGTCGTTCCAAACCCTTCGTTCACAAATTAAGATGGTTTTTAAATGAAATCAGAGAGCTATCTGACCCTCCATAGACAGCAACACAACTCAAATGATCCCAGATCCAGAAACCTAATAAATACATGGTAAAACAGTCAAACTCTTTTGTGGATGAATGCTGTACAGATCTCCTCTGAGTCCAGTGTCAGCGGTGAACGTGGAGCCGTGTGAAGGAGACTCTACCGAGGCCCGTCGGTGTTATACGTCCTGCTCTGAGGGTAACATCTACACACTGTTAGTGTACATCACTAGTGTTAGAGCAGATCCTGACTGTGAGGTGTTCAGGTCCTGACGGAGTGTCCTGGAGCGAGTGGACGCTGTGGTCCGAGTGCAGTAAGACGTGTTTTCATCACGTGGACGCTGTGGGACTGCGTCGGCGCTTCAGGAGCTGTAATCACACACACTCCTGTGAAGGAGACGCAGAAGAACAAGAGCCCTGTAACACCATCCACTGTCCCGGTACATCTCCAAACACACTTCATTACAGCGCTGGAAATTACACTTCTCTGTCTGGCTCTTTTGCTCTTAGTTCCAAAGATACATACAGTTTAATTCAATTCCAGTTAATCTGTATAGCGCTTTTCAGGATATAAATCACTGCAGTGCAGCTTTACAGAACACTTATGCTTCTATTTTAATGTTTCTGCATAATGTTTAGTAGCTTATCAGTGGTGACTGTCAGGTTTATGTTCATATGGAAGAAATGTACAGTAAGATGAATACATCTTTTGAGAAGTTGACATTTCACTATCAGTTTTTTGGTTTTATACTTTAAACAATAAATAAATGCTAAATTAATAAAAAATATATATATTTTAATCTAAAATAAATAATACAATTAAATAGCATTAAAACTAAATATTAATTAAATATATTATGTAACTTATTGTTAAGAGTTATTATTATTATTAACTTTTTTTTATTATTTACTGAAATTAAAACTAAAATAATATGACAGAACTAAAACTGAACAAAATTTGACCTTTGAAATAAAATAACTACCAAAATGACAAAAACACACAACAAAATTGCTGAAAGTGTTACTAAAACAAAATTAAACTAAAACTGAAATAAAAATAAACTAATTGTAAATAATAGTATTAAAAACAAAACAAAAAATGGCAAAAAGCATTTCACATTCAAAAATAAATTAAATAAAAATGAAAACTGAATTTAAACTAAAGCTAAAATAAAATAATTAGACCAAAATATTAATAATGTATAAAAAAGATAATGACCAACACACAAAATAATTGCTAAAAATATAAATAGTATAGTATAAAAAAATCATAAAAATAAAGGCTAATTCACAGTAAGAAATTATAAAACTAAAATGAATAAAATGCTAAAAACTAAACATAATAATAAAGTATTACCAACTAAAAAAAAGTACAGTGGAAACTAATATGAAATTTTAAAAAGAAAAAAAAGAAAAAATAAATAATAATAATATACATACTACAGTTTCTCTGATGTTTGTGACCGCAGTGAACGGCGGCTGGTCGTCC
>JAUCMT010000056.1:3954215-3969463 GCA_032357475.1 Enteromius thamalakanensis
ATGATTTTTTTTTTGTGTGTGTGTGTGTGTGTGTGTCTATATATATATATATATATATATATATATATATATATATAAGCAATTAATCACATCCAAAATAAAAATTTGTTTACATAATATATTTGTGTGCACTGTGTATATTTGTTATGTTTATAAATGCACAAACATAGAGTATATATTCATAAATTATTTAATATATAAACATAACATTTTTCTATAATATATACATGCATGTATGTGTATGTTTTATATACATTAAAAATATACACAGTACACACACACATATATATTATGTAAACAAAAATAAAAAATAAAATTTTGGATGCGATGCATCACAATTAATTGCTTAATAATGTATGTATTTTTTTGTCATTTATTATATATCCCTCAGCCACCCTTTAACATATAGTATTGAGATAAATATAAAATACATGACACATACGGATGGACACAGTTATTAGTGTTTTTATTTGTTTGCAATGCAGTGCTAATAAAATCGTAAAGTCAGTGAAATAGTTTAAAAAGCTGTTGTGTGTGTTTGTAGGAGTGTCCATGTCTGGTGGACACTGACTTCCTAACCTCTTTACAAAGCGTCTCGGTGACCCCTGACCTGACCCCTGACCTCCAGAACATCACACTGGGGTCCGAGCTGATGTCTGGAGAGGAGCTCATGCATGAATGCAGTTCCTGGTAACAGAAAAATTATATTTCATCTCATTTTTAATTAAGAATTTTCTGTTTGCTATTTGTCAATAATGTATGTGTCTCTTCTGAAGCTCGTGTGAACACGGACTGTGGAACTGCTCTCTGACTCCATGTCCCCGTGACGGAGGTCTGTCTCCTTGGGGCCCCTGGGGCCCGTGTTCACTCAGCTGTGGGGGCCTCGGTCAGAAGAGTCGCAGCAGAAGCTGTAATCAGCCCAGTCCTGCTCACGGGGGCCGAGACTGTGACGGACCCCAGCTGGACACGGCCTACTGCCAGACGCCCGACTGCCCGCGTACATGCCCCATTACTGCTACAAACATGCATGATTCATTTGATTTGATTATTTTTGGACTTATTTATTGCTTTATAGTAATTCAGAAGTTTTTTTTACTGTCTTTACAGTGGTAACAGTTCCAACAGACGAACCATCTTTACCAGGTAATGAATGATGGGTGTAAAATTAATGAATAATTTAATTCAGTTTGTTTATTTTATTTTTTTATTTTTATTAATATTATTAGGTTTATTAATTTGTATTACTATTATTATAATAATTAATAATATAATTAATAATAATGAAAAATTATTAACTGTTTATATTATTGTGTAATATAAACAGTGTTAATTCCAGTATTTAATCGTTTGAATATTTTCTTACAACATTAATAATAATGTTTATAATTATTAAAATTATTAAATGTTTATTATTTATTTGTTTACATAATAATCATGATAATAAAGCAATAAAATGTTTTTGAGTTTAGTTTAGTTTTATTATAAACAATATACATTTACTTTATTTCATTTTAATATATATATATATATATATATATAAATATAATTTTTGGTTATTTATTAATGGTAATGTTATGTTGTTTATTCGTTTACATGTAAAAATAATGATGAAGATAATGTGGTTTATTTATTTACTTAAAACAACAACAACAGCAGCAATAGTCATCATAATAATTCAATTTCTTCAGTTATTCTGTATTTATAATGATAAATATGTCTGTCATCAGACGAGGACGCGGGTTTCTCTCAGTGGACGGCCTGGACTCTGTGCTCCAGAAGCTGCAGTGATCCAGCTTCTCCTGCTCTGAAGGTCCGTACGAGAGAGTGTGTTCGTGAACGCTGCTCTGGAGAAACCCGACAGGAGCGAGTCTGTAACCTGCCTCAGTGTCCCGGTACAGTCAGCTCCAACCTGCATATCTGTGTCTTCTCATTATAACATCTATTTATATTCTTTTACTTTACAGTAAAAACAGGCAGTTTAAAATAATGACACATCTGAAGTATTGTTAATGCAATGTAAATGGAAGGTGATTATGTTACCTGTGAGTCTGGTGAAGTTGTGTGTGATGTGAAGGTGTGTTGTGTGTCAGATGGAGGAGTGTGTCTGGGTCCTGACTGCGCTCACAGGAACTGCTCCTGGATGACGTGGGGCGAGTGGAGCTCTTGTTCTCGCTCCTGTGGCGTGGGACAGCAGCAGCGGGTCCGGACCTTCCTCGCCCCGGGTGTCAATGGGAGCTGGTGTCAGGACATACTGGGAGGCAACGTGGAAAACCGCTTCTGTAATATACGGGCCTGCCGCGGTGAGTTACAACAAACAAAGAGAGAGAACACTTGTTTGTGTGTTTAGATTAGAGTCACAGATTTAAAAAAAATTCAATCTATGTAGTCTTTTTTTCACATAATTGTTTATATTTGTATAATGAAGAAATGTGTATATTGTAAGGATGATTAGATAATTTACAGAAAAATCAAGACAATAGCAATCATTAAGAATTAAAATATTATTCTTATTATTATTTAATTTTAATTATTTGTTTTTTAATATATGTAAATATTAAATATTGTTGAAATTAATAAAAAGTAATTTTTGTAAATTAGCGTATAGTTCATTTACATTGAGAAAAGTGCAGAAATTACATATTATTAAATAAATAAATTTATATATTTGTATAGAAATTATATATAAAATGTTAATTTTCAGTTGTTTTTATTTTTAATTGTTATTTTATAATGATGATTACTGTTTTGTTATAAGTATATTTATAAATATCAAATCTTATTAATTAAAATATTATGACTATTCTAACCATGTATAGTTAGTTTTACATTGAAATAGTTTTGACAAATTGAATATTATTAAAGAAGTACAAAAATATTATTTATTATTATAGTTGTTGTTATTATTAATGATTTATTTTAAAGTATATTTTGTGTATTTAGTTTATTGTTAGTTTTACATCACAAAACATTTTCTTTATTATTATTGTTAAAATATTTAGGAAACGTAACACAAGAGATATATGTGATATAATCAGAAGTGATGAGGCAGTGGTGTTGTGTTCAGTGGACGGAGGCTGGTCTCGCTGGAGCTCTTGGTCTCGCTGTGATAAAGCCTGCGGCGGAGGTCGCTCCATCAGGACCCGCTCGTGTTCCAGTCCTCCACCCAAAAACGGAGGACGCAAATGTACAGGAGAGAAGAACCAGGTCAAACCCTGCAACACCAAACCCTGCGGTACGAGCAGCACACCAAACATGATTCAGTCAACAATACAACACATTCAGGAAGATTCACTGGGAAATTATGCAGGACGTAATTTGGTTAGTGTCATGAAAGCAGGATATGATATTATTGGCTCATATTGCTTTGATCATACGCAAGAGCTGTTGTCTCATGTGGAGAAAGCTTTATGAAAACCATTTGTTTAAAATAATATTAACTGATGAATCATACACAATGAGACCAGGAACATGCGTAAACATAAATAGAGCCAATGTAAGTTTAAAAGAGATATTTTCAGCATTTTAACCATTTTTAAAGCCAGATATATTAAATAATTATTTTGAATTTATATATATATATAATATTTATTTATTTATTTATTTTTTTTTTTTTTTTTTTAACCAAACTATTTATTGAACCTTTAGACTAACAAAAAAAAAAAGCTAGTTTGTGTATGTGTGTACTGTATTTTGGATATTATATTTGACTTTTTTATGGCTCATATAGACGAATATTGTGAAATATTGAAAGAAAAACACCAGTTTTATGCAGAAGCTCAAAATGAGCAAAAATATGCAATTTTACACAGATGATGATATTTATGTGGCCATTCAGTATGATGAAATTCTGAGAGCTTGTAATGTAAGTCTGTGAAATATTTCTAACAGTGTAGCTAATGCTTACATACAATTATACAAATATCAGTCATCAATCTATGTCTCCAATTTGATTTCTTTGAGATTGAATTGATCCAAATCTATAATACAATGCAGTGCTGATTTGAGAGATGAAGAAATAAAGGCTCCTCAGAAGATGTGAGATGTTTTGGAGGCTTGTGAAGGTCATTGGATCTGGAGATATGACTGCAGTTACTTGATGAAAATCTGATTTGACATCAGAAAGACACGCAAAGCTGAAGCTGGACGCTTGTACAATTACTCTAAAAGAGCTTTTACTTGATTAAAAACTCTAAACTATCAGTCAGACGACAGAAAGCATCAGTAGATGATGTGTGGATCAGGCCTGTGTGTCAAATATGATAGAGTAGGTGTAGATTTCAGCGGAGTCAGAATGTATAAAGTGTGTGTGTGTTTCAGATGATGAGGGCTGTCCGGCGGGGCAGGAGTTTGTGTCGTGTGCTAACGAGTGTCCTCAGCGCTGCTCAGATCTTCAGCAGGGCATCGAGTGTCAGAGAAACACTGAGTGTCAGCCGGGCTGCCGCTGTCCTCGAGGTGAGACAGATCTAACTCTTACATATTACATGCAAAACAAAAAACATGTCCCTTTTAGACTTGCACTCTATTAATTTACTTAAAAAAACTAACACTAGCAGTTCTAGTCTTTTTGTTTTCTTTTTCTTTATTATACAATTAACAAAAGCAAAAAATCTACATTACATGTACTTCATATTCATATAACTTTATTTCATTTGTAGTTTTAATCATTCTTGTACTTCTTAGACTTATTTAGTTCAGTGTGTGTGTGTGTGTGTGTGTGTGTGTGTGTTAATGCTATGAGGGAGAAACATGATTAAAAATAGTAAATGACGTTTATCTTAAAGTGTAAGAATGCAAACAGGTTTTCTATAAGGGGTATGTTTAGGGTTGGAGGATTGAAAATATTGTTTGCTTAGTATAAAAGTCTATGGCAAGTCCCCACAAATCACAGAAACAAACCTGTGTGTGTGTGTAGGTCAGCTGCAGCAGGACGGCGTGTGTGTTCAGACGTGGCAGTGTGACTGTCTGGATGTTTTGGGCCAGAGCTGGGCCGCAGGCAGCACTCATCAGGTGGACTGTAATAACTGCAGCTGCGCAGACGGTCAGCTCACCTGCTCCAATCACACCTGCGCAGCCGAGCAGAGCTGCACCTGGAGCTCGTGGTCCACCTGGGCCTCCTGCAGCTCCTCCTGCGGCCCGGGACAGAGGACTCGATTCAGGTAGATTCACACGCTGCATTCGCTATGAAAGCGTCATTAATGCAGGCTTTCGTGAGCATGTTTTTCTGTTTTCCAGATCTCTGGTTCCTGAGGGTGACGATGCTAACTGCCAGTTCGAGGAAGTCCAGCACAAACCATGTGACCTCGGCGTGTGTCCTCCGCTGTGTGTCCACGAGGAGCAGGAACTGTCTGTCGGAGACACGTGGTTAGAAGGAGAATGTAAACAATGGTGAGAGACACCAGGCTTCAGGTGAATAGTGTTTATTCAATATTTCAGCTGAAACTCAATCTTTTCTGTGTGTTTTCAGCACCTGCATCCCTGAAGGAGACTATTGCCAAGATATAGACTGTCGAGGTGTGTATGCTCTGCCTTTAATTTGAGAAACATTTTTAGTTTTCTTCAATTATTAATTATTGTATGCATAATTAAATAATCATTTATGATCATTTATTATATGGAATGTGTGTGTGTGATAATCTATATTTACATTAATAATACATTTCTATATTATTATAAAATATATATTCATTTATTAAGGTTATATTCATTTAGAAATGGTCAATAATATTTAAATATTATTTATTTTCTATTATACTCATAACTGTTTTGTTTTTTTCAGTTCTAGTATTTTTAGTATTTAAACTCATTTTATTTTATTTAGTTGCATTTTCATTTAAATTGATTGTCTAATATTAGTTTTATTTTATTCCAGCCTGATTTTAATAACAGAAGTGAAAAATAGTTAAAAATAACATAAATATAATATACATTTAATATATCTACTAATATAAATGAACACAAATTTAATTTCAATATAAATAAAATAAATTATAATAAAGTATGATTTATAGGTTTTTTTACTGTAATGGAAAATGTTATATTTTTTAAATATCACTGTGATTAAATGTCATAGAAATCAAAAGGGAACGGAGAAGATTTATTTATTTCACAAAGCAGCTCAGACTCAGCTGATGTTATGATGTGATGTTGTATTAGTGGACGGAGGATGGACGCCGTGGTCTGTGTGGTCGGACTGTCCCGTGACGTGTGGGAAAGGTAAACAGATCCGAACCCGGGCCTGTATCAACCCTCCACCGCGAAACAACGGCACCGACTGCACTGGACCTGACAGAGACACCCGGGACTGTCATGCTGCTCCTTGTCTTGGTACTAGAACAGACCTTATCCTGTTTTTAATACAAAACAGCCCTCATGATTGCATTTCGTGTCAAAAGGAAATATCTAAGATGTCCTTTTATGTGATGAGCTAGAGCTGTTATAATAAGAAAGAGCTGTAAGAGCACATACTGTAGTGCTGTAAATGCTTCTCATTCGACCTCTGTTTCCTGCAGATGACCTTTGCCCCTGGACTCCGTGGTCGTCCTGTTCTCGCAGCTGTGGTGCAGGCGTGATCTCCAGACGGCGTCAGTGTGTGTGTGAGGAGACAGGAGATCACGCGTGTCCTCAGGACGTCCAGAGAGATGCAGAGGAGACACAACTCTGTTATAAAAGACCCTGTCCAGGTCAGCCACAATAAAGCATCTAGATAAAGAAGCACGCTAGAGGACAAATGGAAAAAATATAGCATCTAATATATGTATATACGTTTTTTAGTTGATATTTATGTTGTATCACTGAGATTTGACTTTTAAGACAAGATGCTACAGGCAAAACTATTTTTTTTCATGCAAAAAAAAAAATTCATGCATTTGTAGCATTTTGCTTCCATAACTTGTCTTCTTCCAGACTAGTGTAAATAAATCATCCAAAATACACATTTATTTCCATCAGCAGATATTAATGACAATACACACAATCCACAGGAGTCCGAAACTTACATGCAACTAACTTTTTTTTATTTATTGCAAACAAACAAAGTTTTTATTTATTCATATATTTATTTTGTACTTTTTTTGCAACCGTTTTTGCAATCATTCATCTGATTTATATAGCATTTTCTTTCTAAAAAGTTAAAATATGTTTCTCTCTGTGTGTTGACTGTGTTTTCTAAATTAAAGAGTTAAAAAAGAGAAATCCAAAACCTCCTCGGGTAAAAACATTTTAATATGTCAACAAAATTGAAACAAGAATTTGGAGTCACACTTTATTTTAGGACCAAGTTCTCACTACACACAAAGCATTAACTATGACCTTAAAAGTATGAGCTTATTAAGTAATTGTTATGTTAGGGATGTTAAAAAAAGGTCACCCAAAAAATATGTGCTTTATTAATTAAATAATTAATTAATAGGCCAATTACAAGCAAGTAGACTAAACTAACTACTAAAGTGTTAAATGGCTTTATGCAGTGTTTAGATTTCTGTTCTAGAAATGTATGCAAATTAATGCATTTTTAATTAGATAATGCCTTATTTGCATATGTAAGCAGTATCTGAGAAACATATTAGTACAACATGTAATGTGTTAATGCGCTGTGATTAAGTGTGATGACGTTGATTAGTTGTCCTCGTGTGCAGGCTGTCCCGTGTCTGAATGGAGCGCGTGGAGCGACTGCTCGTGTGTGTCTCAGTATCAGCAGAGGTTTCGTGCTCCGCTCGTCTCGGCCAGCGGAGGGCAGCACTGCTCTGACCTGGAGAAACAGAGCCGGGCCTGCACACCTGATAACTGCACAGGTACTGAGAGATGACCACATCAGATTACACCACACACACACACACTGCATTTAACATACGATGTACAACATGCACACTTAGACGTTATACCAGCATGCCAAGACTGACACAGTAAATAATTCAACAGAGGTTTTTATGGTACAGTAATAGCACGTTTTGATCTGTGTGTCTGTCAGACTGTGAGCAACCCTTCGTGTTTTCTGAATGTGGATCTGTGTGTGAGAAACACTGTGATCTGTTGGGTCAAACGGACTCGTGTTCATCCCAGAACTGCACACCCGGCTGCTTCTGTCCGGAGGTTTGTACTGCTTACATTAAACAAATGCACATAGTAGCTCTTTACAGTGAGGTCTCATGTGATAATATTAGACTGAGAATGTGCAGTATGTATTTTTACAGCATTTTTTAATCTTCAGTAATGTTAGTTAATAAAATTAAATAAAAATGTTAATAAAAATAATAATAATACTTTTTATTGTATTTAATTTTTTTTATGTTTATTTATTTATTTGAAAGGTAAGATTCAGTGTTTAAGGTGAAGACTGTGTGTTTCAGGGTCTGGTGCAGCAGAACAGCTCATGTGTTCGTCCGGATCAGTGTGGCTGTGTCCATCTCCTCCATCAGGGCTCGGACAGACCTGTGGTCATCACTGTCCAGCAGGGGGCGGTGCTGACCATCGGCTGCAGAACATGGTGAGGCGCTGATGCTCTTCACACTGAGAGAGCGTTATCAAGTATTTCAGTACATAATGCATATTTTACATAAGATACATAAAATGTTTGTTTATTTATTTTTTTAAATGTTAAATATTTTACTTTTTTTTTAATTCTAAAAAAGAAAAAAATATTATATAAATATTCTGTAATTAAAATGAGTTTTTTTTATATTAATTTACGAATTGATTTTTTTATTTAATAAAATATACAATGTAAAATTAATAAATGTGCTCAGATAGATGATAGATAGATAGGTAGATAGATAGATAATTATTTTTTAAACATTATTTAGAAATTATAAATACAATTCAGAAATTCATAATTAATTATATTTACCTCCTATCATATATTTCTATATAATATAATATAATATAATATAATAAATATGTAACACTGAATTAATTTAGGACCACAACCTAATACAACTATATTTTTTTATATCTTATAATAATATCATATAAAATATTAAAATCTCATAATAATCTCATATAAAAGAGAAACATAATCTGAAATAGTTTTAATGTAAATGAAATTGAAAATGATATGTGTGTATGTGTATGTGTGTGTGTGTGTGTGTATAGGTATATAATCTTTCATACTGACTTCTCTGAATGTTTTCTTTGTTTCAGTCTTTGTCATGACGGCTCTCTGCAGTGTGATTTACGGGAATGTGAAGGTATAACGCTTCTATTTTTACTCTCACAGCCATATTTAGTCATGAGCATCTATTATTTCTTATTTTAGACGCAGATCAGATCATCTGAAATCTAATAATGCTTTTCTGCCTGTTCATGAATAAATCCCGTCTGTCTCTCAGTGATGGTCAGCGAGTGGTCAGAGTGGACCTCCTGCACTCCATGTATCCCAGCATCCTCCAGCAGAAACGCTTCGGGTCTGGTGTCTCTCCAGCGGCGCTTCCGGGCCTGTCTGGACCTGGACTCTGGTCTGCCCGTCAATGGGAGAGAGGAAGAGTGTGATGAAGAGCTGGAGGAAGAGCGAATCTGCCCGCAGTCTGACATCTGCAATGGTGGGTCGCCCGTGGACGGTTTCCATAGTAACGCATCATCATCAAACACTTCTTGTATTGGACTGTCAAACGTCTGACTGTCATCAAAGCAGTAGCCAAAGGGCAGCGGATCTGGGTCGGGGTCCTAAACCTGACGACCCTTACTGATATTAAACCACTATCAACAACACCGCTCAAATACTGCAGAGACACATGAACACAAACCATCTCTCCAGTGACTTAAACTTGGCTTATGGTCATTAATTACTTGACTGATGTCATAGATATTTGTGACCATTAACTTACACTAAATCTACTAAAAATGTAGCTTGTTAACTGAAATTAAAATAAATAAATACAAAAACTTAACAGAAATAAGAAAATTAGCGGAAATATAAATAACTGAAATAGTTTGCTGAAGCATGAAAATTAATTAAAAAAAACCTAAAACTATAAAAATATATATAAAAATATATTAAGCCTGAATATTAATTAAAAAAGTAATAAAAATAACGAAAGTAAGTAAAAGCTTTTTTTTTAACTAAAATTAAACTACAAATAAATTAAACCTGAAAAGTATATTAAAAAATATATAATAATAAAAATGACAAAAGCACTTAAAATAAAATAATTGCTAGCTAACATTTTAACTGTAAAAAAAAATTATTATATCTATTAAAATGTAATTGTTAATATTGAGGTGAAATAATACAAACTAGAAATTTAAAGAAACAGAAATGAGAAAATCAGAGTCAGCTTGGCAATTACCTGGGACAAAAATGTTAAAGCACTAAAATTACTGTCTGAAATAAATAAAAACTAAAACTAGAATGAAAATAAACTGACTGAATGGCAGTGTTTAAAAAAATAATTAAAATTAATTGACAAAAGCACCTAACAGAGTTCCTCAAAATAATTGTTAACTAAAACTATTGCAAAAAATGTTAATTGATAAAATAAAATAAACAAAAATGTTGCCTTGGCATCAAACTGAAAAGAATGTTGAAGCAATAAAAATACTAACTAGAAATAAATAAAAACTTAAACTGGACTTAAATATAAATAAATGACACATGAATAGCCATGTAAAAAAATAAATAAATACAAAAAAGGCGAAATTACAAAAACTGAAAGTATACAAATAAAATATAATTCAAAATATGAATAAAAAGCATAACAGTATAAAACTAAAATATGCAAGGAATGTTTATTGTAGTGTCATCCTGACCTCTTTAATATCTGTGTGTGTGTGTGTCTGCTCAGATGTGTGTGACTGGAGCTCATGGAGCGGCTGGAGTGTGTGTAAAGATCCCTGCAGCGGAGGATACCGGCAGAGAGAGCGCCGACCTCTGACCTCTGACCCCGGCCCGCACTGCAAGAACTTACAAACGCAGTCTCAGAGCTGCAACACTGGCCTTTGTCCTGGTACACACATATACTTATTACAGAAATATTATAGAAGCATAATAATAATTCATCATAATTTGTCTGATTTAATTATAATTAATTATAAACTGATTCAGTGTGTACCTACGGTATCGTTCATGCAGTTTTTCTGTATTGTCTGTATTTGATGTAGGTGAGCATTGTGAGGACAGGGGGCGGGTCTATGACGACTCCTGCGCCAATCAGTGTCCTCGTAGCTGCGCTGACCGGTGGGATCACGTCCAGTGTCTACAGGGCACCTGTCACCCAGGTATGAGCGTTTCTCTGACCTCTGCGGTGACGCACACCTGAAGCGGGGTATATGAGTGTGTTTGTGTGCCGCAGGCTGCCGCTGTCCAGACGGTCAGCTCCTGCAGGACGGAGGCTGTGTGAGGCTGGACGAGTGTCGCTGTGGGCTTCCGCTGGAGAACGGGACTCTGGAGATCCGGCCCGGAGAGAACGTCACCGTCAGCTGCAACACCTGGTGAGAGCCACTGATTTATTTATGGATCCGGTTTACTTTAAAGGATGTCCCGGATGGGAGGCTTTGTCAGATTCTGTTAGTTTCTGGTAAATATTTTCCTAAAGATAAAAAATTAAACATTGAAATAAAGTTATTTGTTATTTATTATTGTGACATAATTTTTACTAGTTTGGCAAGTGTAATGTAATGTTATAATAATTAATTTTATTTTATTTTTATTTTGTTGTATATTGTTAAAATATGTGTATATTTTTATTCTTATTTCTAAATATGTCTATTTCCATAATTATTTTAGTTTTTTATTTATATGTGTATTATTTCTGAAAATTATTAAATTACATTTATAATCATCATTATTTTTCAAACCTCAACAGTTCTTCAACTTGCACATAAATATTTAAAATATTATTTAACATTATTATTACAATTAATTAATTTATTTAATTAAATATAAATTGATTTTTTTAATGCATTTAATGCTTACTAGTTATTAATATTGCTATTAATATTTTGACTTTTAAATGTGATATTTTAAGCTTTTTTGTTTTCATCTCAAAGTTTTTGGGGGTTTTTTTTGTCTATTATTTTTAAAATATGACTATTTAGTTCTCATTCATTTTTATTTCAGTATTGCTTATTTTTGTACTTCAAGAAACCTACAAGAAAGAGAAATTATGCCTAAAGTAACCGAAATTGTATTTATTTATTTGTTTTGATTGATTGATTGTGTTACTGTATTTGTGAGGATGTTCTTGTAAAAAGTACTACACGAACACATATACACACAAACTGACTTCTGTCTCTGCAGTGTGTGTGTGAATGGCTCTCTGGTGTGTACGGATCACGTGTGTCCGGTCTACGGTCCGTGGGGTGAGTGGGGTGAGTGTTCGGTGTCGTGTGGGATGGGACAGAGGACACGGAGACGGTCCTGCAAACACACGACCGGAGGACCGACCTGCACCGACACCCTCCAGAGTCAAAGCTGCTCTCTGCCGCCCTGCCCAGGTCAGAAAACTCAACAGGCAGCCATTTCTATTCAAATATGTAAATTAATATAGAAAGAAAGAAAACAATTTAACACAAAAATACCCCACAATGTATGTGTTTATATTTATTGTACTGTATATAAATACATGCATTTATATATTTAAGAAAAATGTTTATATTATGTTTATATATGAATGTAAATATTTTCTATATATTTACTGTTTGTGTATATTTATATATATATATATATATATATATATACACACACATAATAAATATATATATAATTGTTTCACACATTAATTTACATATAGTTAAAAGACTTTTGGCAAATTATTTTTAAAAATGACAATAATTACAATATATTTTACACAAAATGTATACAAATATCAACAAGCGTATTTATATATATATATATATATATATATATATATATATATATATATACACACATATGACTTATAACATTTAGCTAATTTGTTTATTAATAACTGTATAAAAAGTTACATTCAGTTTTTCAATAAATTTTTTTCTCTATAATGGAAAAATATTGGTAGCTTTACTGAACAAATAGCTTAATATTTTACTTTTTATGTTTTTTTTATTAATTTATACACACATAGATTATAACATTTTAGTAACTTGTTTATTAATAATTGTATAAAAAGTTACATTTAGTTTAATGTTAATTAGTTTTTTTTTTTCTTTATATTGGAAAATATAAGTAGCGTTATTGAAAAAATAGCTTGATATTTTACTTACATAACTAATGTTATCTTGTAAATTAATTTTAAAATTTTTTGGTTAATTGTTATTTTCTGTATGTTATTTGTGGAAACCAATTTGTTTGTTTTTTTAGGCATGATTTCTTTTGTTTTTGCACCATTATAAAAACACTTTTTACATCAGTAATATTAGTATTAGAATGTGTGCTTGACATGTAATTTAGTGGACTTGTATCTTGTAGAGTGTAGATTAAATGTATATTTTGTCGATGTGTTAGCCGGCTGTGTGGTGAGCGAGTGGACGTCCTGGACTGACTGCAGTGCCTCGTGTGGTGGAGGAGTGTCACTGCGCAGGAAGACGGTCCTACAGGAGCCAGAGCCTGGGGGTCTGAGCTGCCCCAGACCCCTAGAACAACACACCGCATGCAACACCAACAGCTGCCTGCCCGGTACAGACAAACTCAAACACACAGTGAAGGACAAACACTTATGAAGTTATAGTGCACCTATAAATCTCTTCAAACGCTCATATAATACCTGTAAAGCATCTGTCATTTCAGTTTATATTGTCATAAAACATGACTCAGGCTGTCAGTATGTGTTGCTTTACAAAAAAAAAAAATATATATATATATATATATATTTGGCATTAAGATTTATTTATTGAAATATATTGTGACATTATTATTCAAATAAATAATATTTACTTTACAGATGGGATGAAATAAAAACATTCTGCTTAAAAATCATCATTTCAGGATGTTAATTTAATTTTTAATTAATTTACTTGCAAATCAGATTTTTGGTACAACGAATTCTGCATACTGTTTATAAATCACACAGTCATTGTTTGCAGTTTAATTGTTGATGAAAATGAAGTGTAAGTTTTCATTTAAATAATGGCACTATGTAAAAAGTAAAAAATGTATACACAGGTGTATTTGTTTATTTATTTATGGTTTAATGATGTTTAGCTGTATATAATCAGATGTGTGTTTGTGTGTGTGTTTCTAACTCATGCACAGACACGCTCTTACAGAATTATTTACCTTCCATTTAGCTACATTACAGCTTCAGCAATTTACTAGTCCTCTTGTGTGCAATTTTATGCTAATTTCAGTCCGAGACAAGCGTGCACAAAATATTAAAAGTGGCACTGATTTGCATTAAAGCATCTGAGATTGTGAAGAAGAATCTGTTAGGAGGTAAACTGAATCATGTGGCGTGTGACGGCCACGCAGGCTGTTCATTAATTGTGTTTTAGATGATAAGACAGAATAGAGTTTAAGTTGATAGACTCATTTAAAACAGTGCGATAAGCCTTCGGGAGGAATGAAGTGTGTCTTAAACAGATTCCCCTCCAGAGTCTTTAAAGCAGCTTGACTCATTTGATTACTACTGTTAATGAACTTCAGCAGCCTGTCACTTAAAGGGCCGTCAAAGGGGCACCAACAAATCATGTGTGTTTAAAGTACTGTAGTTCAGCCACAATTAATAAAGTGAATGCTAACTGGGATGCTGTGTGTAACTGTGCTTTGGTGTTCTCTGTGTCAGATTGTCCTGCTGGTCAGGTGTTCAGTTCGTGTGCAGGATCCTGTCCCTACAGCTGTGAGGATCTGTGGCCCCAAAATCAGTGTGTGCCGCTGGCCTGCAGTCCTGGGTGCAGCTGCCCGCCTGGAGCCGTGAGTCACCTACTGTACATAAGACCCTAGAAACTGCCTAGCAACACTCTACAGACTACACACAGCACCCTAGAAATTGCCTGGAAGCACCCTAGAAACCATACGGAACACTCTAGAAACTACCTAGCAACACTCTAGAAACAACACTCTAGAAATTGTCTAGCAGCACCTTAGAAACCACACAGAGCACCCTAGAAACTGCTTAGCAGCATCCTAGAAACCAGACGGAACACCCTAGAAACTACCTAGCAACACTCTAGAAACAACACTCTAGAAATTGTCTAGCAGCACCTTAGAAACCACACAGAGCACCCTAGAAACTGCTTAGCAGCATCCTAGAAACCAGACGGAACACCCTAGAAACTACCTAGCAACACTCTAGAAACAACACTCTAGAAATTGTCTAGCAGCACCTTAGAAACCACACAGAGCA
>JAUCMT010000056.1:3975781-3987656 GCA_032357475.1 Enteromius thamalakanensis
TTTTAATTTTAAAGATTTAGGAAGTTGTATTTATTTTTATATATTATACATATTTTTGATGTCTATATATTTTTTTATTATCATGTTTTGTCCAGTTTTAGTACATCTAGTACAAAAAAAAGTGAAAATCAAAAATGTTACCATGTCACCTAGTTAAAATAAGTTGTATTTTTCTTTTATTTATGTATATTTTTATATTTTATTTAATTGTGCTGCCTTGTAGATGGATGATAACTCTTAAACAAAGACTTTTTAAAAATCCCTATGGGAAAAATAAATATAAATAAACATTTATATATTTATTTATGGATATATACAGTATATATGTTTATTACATATTATTTCAGATTTAGTTTTAGCTTTTTATTGATTTATTTATTTTTATTGATAATAACGAAACCACATAACTAGTTGATTTGGCTCACTCTCAAACAGACTTTTTAAGAATCCCTATGGGAAAAATTTGTGAAAAATAAACTTAGTTGACAGGTACCTTTGCATGATGCATAAATGTATAGTTTGATACACTGTAGGTCACACTGAATAATCATACTCCAGTGTAAATGTCATCTGCCCATATGCATTGTGTGCAAACAGACTAAAACATGTCACACGTGACCTGTCGATTCTCAGTGTTACTCCATATTTTCAGTGTAAATGTCTGAGCCGCTGTGGCCCTGATGCTCGTCTGTGCTGTCAGCATCCGTCCATCTATTCTCTGTTTTCCAGGGTGAAGTGAAGGTGCTGGAAGCGGAGAGCTGCTGTCCCGTGTGCCGCAGACAGTTTCCAGGTAAGAGTCACACAGAATCCCACTAATAGGGAAGAGTGTGCTGATGTTTGTCAGCACTTCTCATGTGCCCCGGACGATGGCTGTAGTACACATCATTAAGTGTACTGGAGCTTTAGCTAGTTAAACTACAGCCTGACTCCAGATCCAGCCGTGTAGCTACATTCCAGAGACTGCAGGCCGGTGTAAGTTCTTCTCTGCTGAAAGCATCCGCTCGGATAATTTGTGCAATGCAAAAATGCTGACACGTTCAAAACCTCTCGAACCGTGCCGTGCACTGGAAACTTTCAGGAGTAACTACATTCCAACGCAGGAGGGAATATTAGAAACGCAAATAATAAAATATGTGCATGTTTAGTTATTTGAAACATAAATAGGATCATAAACTTTAAAGCTTTAAAACTGGGAATAGAAAACATTTCTCAAATCCTGTATCGTATAAAAGTTATATACATGAGTTAACTAGTGTACATAAGTTAACATTAACTAACAATAATACACTTTTTATGCATTTTTATGCCTTTATATCAACATTTACTAATACATTATTAAAAGCAACAGTTGTTTGTGTACATTTTACAATATTAATAATATTATTATTATTATATAAATCATATAATACATTAATATAAATATAATAATATATAATTTATATTATAATTAAAATATAATCATAATTTTATTAATATATTATACTACTACTGTCATAAATAAATAAAAATGTATGTTAATATTATTTATTAGCTAACATGAATTAATTGTATTAATTAATAATGACATTTCTACATGCTGTAATAAATATGTTGCTCATTGTTAGTTAATTTTAGTTTAATGCATTAACAGATGCTGTAAATGTACTGTAAATGGTGAGCATTAAAAAGTATAATAATGTTGTTTAAGCATTTAAAAAAATTATTAGTTGCCCTATTCAAATGATTTTAATAATTTTGCGTGTTTGTGTTGGTTGCATGATAAGTGTAAATCTGAGTCAACATGAAATGCTATTTAACCCATTTGACTGTAATATGATGTATTTCTGAGGGAAGCTGGGTGTTTAGTGAGGGAGAGCTGATGTCATCCATCAGGAAAGAGTTGATGATGATAAGTGATGAAAGTTTCTAAAATGAAGCGCTTATTATATTTGAAATTATACAAATTATACAAAAACTCAGAGATCCTTCATTAAATCAAATGTGATTGTAATTGTAATTCTTTTGATTGTAATTCTTCTTCTGTATGTTCTTCAGTTAATCACTCTCTCTCTCTTTCTCCCTCTGTCCTATTTTCTCCTGTGAACATCACTTTCTCATCTCCAGAGGATCCGGTTGCCGAGTGCCGTCGTTACACTGAGGTCAGAAACATCACCAAGGGCGACTGTCGCCTGGACAACGTGGAGGTCAGCTTCTGCAGAGGGCGCTGTTTGTCCCGGACCGATGTGATTCTGGAGGTGAGCTCTGAGATCTGATCTGTCACAGGTTATTAACCTACACTCGTGTCATGCATCGGTCTAAACAAGTAATTCTGCTTATAGAGTTTATTACATGTTTAATATATGTTAGAGTAAAATGTTTGGTCAACTGTTCACTGTTAAATTAATTGAGTTGTTAGATTAATATTTGTTAAACATAAAACTTATTATAGATCAATGGTGAAATAATAAACAGGGAATATTGTATTGCAGTTTTAAACTTTTTTTCTATCTATTATTTTACTTAATTGTATGTTTTTACATATATTTATACATAATGATTAACAATTTTCATATCTATCTATCTATCTATCTATCATTTTTCCATATATAGAGAGAGAGAGCGAAATATATGTAAAAACATACAATAAAATAAAAAAAATTCTATTTTACATGTTGTACAAAAACAATTTATTGTATTATTGTATAAATGTATTGATTGTAGGATGGATAGGTGTTTATTTTGAAATAATATTTCTTGATATCATTTATGATTTAAGATGAATGCTAATATTGGTGTGTAATAATAATGTGTTAACAGCATTGATCTTACCTCGTCTTACAGTAAATAATTGATTAGTCCGTGCAGAATGTTAGTCAACGATATTAAACTCTCCAGCGAATCATGTTTGATGTTGTTTTGTGCTGTTCATAACAATCAGTCTCTGGTTTCTGACGGCTCTAAAGCGCCAAATTGAGCCTGGCTTGTGTTCTTTGTTCTGGATTTAAATGTTTCATCAGTGCGAATGTTTGCTGCAACTATTTTAAAATGTGTTTGAACTGGAAACTTCTGTCAGGTTGCCATGGAAACCAGTCCGCCCGGTCGCCACGCTCCAGCTTTAACGGCAAACTCGCACCTCTCCTTTCCCTCCTTTGTCTGCACATCTGCCCTCTCCTAATGGGCTCAGGGACAGAGAAAGCTCTCTAAATGATCCCACCATCCCGCTCCATCAAAGAGAGCAGGCCATTGGCATTTTAGCAAATGTAGCGTGAAGACAATTTGGATTGTTATTAGTGGGTTTGGCTCTTTTCCTGTCCGCTCTGGCCCCTGATAACATGCGTCTCTTTCTCAGGAGCCGTATCTCCAGGCGTTCTGTGACTGCTGCAGCTACAGGCTGGACCCGCAGAAGCCCGTGCTCTTCCTCAGCCTGCGGTGCGCCAGCGGAGACGTCGAGCCTGTCGTTCTGCCCGTCATTCACAGCTGCGAGTGCACCAGCTGCCAGGGTGGGTACAGCCTCCAACAATGTGCTGTGTCTCTGACATCAGGGGAAAAATCTCCTCTCTGCTTTGTTTGGAAAGAGTGACACTGTGTTAGCACACGCCACCTTACGAGGACAAACGGCTCAAGAGAAACATTTGCTTTTGACCAGAACAAATGATGTTAGGCTGAAGCTTCTGTTTGCATGAATGCTGATTTATACTTTCAAGCCAAAACACCCTTAAAGCACCTTGAAGATGTGCAATATTTATTTGTAGCCTTTTAATAACATTAAACTGTTGCATTAAGATAAATATGTACACATAAATTTACACATAGACTATGCAAAATATGTATTTTTTTTATTTTACAAAAACAATGGATACATTGAACTACTATAAATTAAAGCAACTAATTTGACTAGTTAAGTAGATTACTTTAAACATTATGCATTTATGCTTAGAAATCAAAGTTATATAATAATTAATAATTTATTTAATAAATCCGTGCGGGTGCAAAGTGATTATGAATTATGAAATGATTAAATCAGCAAGATAAATTTAAGATGAATTTACTTTTAATACATTTATTAATTTTTTTTCTTGAATTTTTATATTTTCTTCTAACAAATAGTAATGTTACAGTATAGACATAAAAATATAGACATTACATGATATACACACATACACTCAAACTATTTACCATATAAAATATATTTTATTTCCTAAAAATAAACATCAATTGAAGAAGTGTAGAATAAAGTCAACTAAAATGATTAAATGAAATATTTTTTCCTCCAGAGTAGACACAGCGATCTCTTAAACAGGCATTTCGGCTTACAAATAATATAGGTAATAAATCGGTGTCCCCATACACACACATTATTTGGTAGAAAAAAGTCAGTCAAAGAGTTAAAGGAACTTTTTGTGAGAAACAGACTGAAATTTAAGCTGCTTTTCACTGATAGAGCAGGAGAACAATTAAAATCCAGCCTATTCTTAGCATAACGCTATCGTATGACTTCAGACCACTTGCAAACTGCTTTTTCGTCGTAGTATAAAAACAGAAGCTCAGACCTTTAGCTGATCATCGTCTTGTGTTTTTACAGAGAAAAGAAAGAATATGATATGAGGTTGGAACATCTTGAAGTGTATGTAGTTTATGTCTTCTCGTTAACTACACTGGCCCACATGAATTATTCATACCGTTTAATGGTCATCTCTGAAGGGTATGCAGTATATCTGTTATGTCAAAGATACACTCATAACCAAAACATGATGTTCTCGTGCTATAATGAGACGGTGCCACCCTCATTGTAATGTACGCTGCGCTTCCTACATGCCTAATTTCATCAGGCTGCTTCTCGTCAGTGTTTAGTCATTCATCATGGCGACTGATCTCATTAGCTAATTGAATTTCTGGGACTTCACTTAGAGGGGTCGCACGGCATCATGGAGCCATTTCATGCAGATTGATATTTACTGATAGGCTTGTGGGCTGCGTAAACAATGCTGCCAAATTCAGTCTAAAAATGAAATAACGTTTGAATAACACATTTTTGCGGGCTCTGAAGAGATCGTCTGTCTGACTTTGGAAGCTTTCAATTGTGATGGGATTTTACGAGCGCCACCAAGTGGAAAGAATCTGATATATTGATCGTAATGAAACTGCCGTTGTGAATGTTGTTCAATTTAGTTTGAATGCATTGTGTATTGTTGATGAGAAACAGGCATAAAGCTTTCTTGAACACTCATTTAACTGCTTTATGAGGCGACAGGCTTTCGGGACCACACTATTTCCCATAATTCCCTGTGGCACCACAAGAATGATAAAACACACCCAAAGCATCAGTTACACACATAATGCGCTTCCTTTGCTCTTTATTGTTTGGCACTAGCGCTAAAAGCTTCCTGTCCTTGTTGTGAAGGGAAAAAGAGAGAAATATGAAATAGCTTGAGATGTCATTTTGATTTTTATAATTACAATTTACCAGGCTGACATCTGTTTGTCATCACTGCTTGCAGTTATATTGGTTAAATATATAACAATGCACTGCAAAAAATCTCTTCTTCCTCAGACTTTTAACGTCTCTTGTTTTCCAGTACACATATCAAATATCACATTCATAAATCAAGATCTATTTGACCTACTTAAGATGTAAAATGAGAAGTATTGTTTAGTTCATCCCAAAATGAAAGTTGTGTCATTAATTACTCCAAACCCGTCAGATCTTCATTCATCTTCAGAACACAAATGAAGATATTTTTGATGAGAGCCATCTGACCCTTCATAGACAACAACACAACTGAAATGATCCCAGATCCAGAAATGTAGCAAATACATTAAAACAGTCCATGTGACATCAGTGGCACAAAGAAAACTAAAATAACATTATTTACTTTTTTTAAATCATTTTTATCATTCTTCTCCCCTGAGTTATGTCTTCTGCCATTTTGGAGAATGTATTGGACATAACCAGCATTGTTTACGTTTTGGGTGGAAAGTGTGTACACAAATGTAATCTGCATAGTAAGCAATGTTTACGCATATTTACTGTGTTTCTGGGTCTGGGATCATTTCAGTTGTGTTGCTGTCTATAGAGGGTCAGATGGCTCTTTTGGGAGAATTTTCATTTTGGGGGGAACCCTTTTAAGTTTGTGCTCAACACAAGAAAAAAAAGCAGCAAACTTCATTCTGAGGAAAAATTCAAGCTCATTTTTTTGTTGTTGTTTTCATTGTAAAGCCATTTAAGGGAAAATAGTAGTAGTATAGTTAGTAAAAATAAAAATGAGCTGAAAATTACGATTAGGATGAGTTTTGGAGAAATGCTTAGGATTGGATCCTCTAAAGTGAATGGGTGCCGTCAGAATGAGAGTACAAACTAATCTGCTAAAAACATGACAGCAATCCACACCACTCCAGTCCATCAGTTAACATCTGGAGAAGACAAAAGCTGTGTGTTTGTAAGAAATAAGTCTACCATTAAGATGTTTTAATATAAAACAGTTGCTTCTGGCTGAAGTATGAGTCATAATTTTTAATTCATTTAAAAAAACAAAACAAATCTCCTGTTTTCTCTCACATTAAAAACCACACACATTTTTGTTCAGAAAGATTTCGTCTTCTTGCTTTTCTCTCCTGGTTCATGTTTTTTTCAGCATTGTTATAGATTATAGTCTCGTATTTTTGTTAAAAGTCTTAATGACTTTGTTTCAGCTTTTATCTTCTCCAGATGTTAACTGATGGACTGGAGTGGTGTGGATTACTGTGATGTTTTATCAGCTGTTTGATGGCACCCATTCACTCCAGAACATCCATTTGTTAGCAAGTGATTTAATGCTAAAATTTCTCCAAATATTATTGTACGTCTCCCGAAACAAAACAAGACAAAAATAACGGGTAAGAAGCACTTTTTGCAGCGTTTCAGGCACTTAATGTTATTATGGGTGCTGACTCTGATTCAGGCCACTGAATGCATATTCAATGAATTTTTTATGTGCAGCTTATGCTCAGAGCGTACAGTGAACTTTCAGAAAGGTATGAATCAAGATGCCAGGTTAAAATACTCCCGAGAGCTGCCAAATTCACCGATGTTCATCTACTTCTTCACTTTCCCCAGGCGGAGACCTGTCAAGACGCTGAATGGCCACTGATGAATGGACAGATGCTGTGTCCTCGTCCTGTGTTTTTCATGTAGCTTGTCATTATATGACTGAATCTTTTCTATTTAATATTTCCTAAAGCTCTACGAGATCTACATTCTGTACAGCCTTTAAATTATGTTATGATTTATGACTTTTTTCAGGCTTAAATGTTTGTATTGTAATGACATGCTCTTTATCATAGCTCTGTTGATTATAAAGAAATTAATTATTATTGCCAAAGAAAATCTTCTTTCACATTTCATAACAAATGACTGGTTTAATAAATGTTTGTAGAATTTTTTATATTATAAAAAGGTGTTTTAAACAGCTGTGTTTACCTAAGTGGATAGATTTATGTTTCCTTAAACACTGGTATTTAAAACTTTTTTTTATATATAACTTCTTACATCAAATATTTTATTTGGATATTATTTATTTCTAAATGTGCTCAATCTATTATGTAGTGAGTAAAAAAACTTAACCACCTTAAAATGTATTCATTACTTATTTTAGTCATTTTATGTTTTTTTGATTTAAACTATTTTCTTTCTCATTAATGCAATTGCAAATGACTGATAAAGTGCAATGTTCTGTAGGTCCTTGATTTTGCTTAAAATTTTGATGCAGCAATTATAAACTAACCTTTTCAGTATTAGTGGGTTTATTTTCTACTGCAAATCAGACACAAGTGCATCCTAATTATAATTTCCACCTTGTGAAAGTGTGCCATGTGCATTCGCCATATGATCATTTGCTGATAGTGAATGAAAGGGATGGATGGGGAGGAGGCTGGAAGATCTCACTGCTGGGATGCTTCAGACAGTCTGCCTAAATATGGGTAAAAAGCGCCGCGCCCCCATGTGAAGCCCATCTCGCGCACCCAAACAAATCCTAGGAAGCGAGATTTCGCTTAAATTGCATTACTCCACTGTTTCGGCTTCTCGCGCTAATAGGAAAGAAGTTGCGAAATCGATGTTATTGCACTAAAAAACCTCCGCGCAAACGCATAGTGCTACCGTTATGTCTGCGAGGAGCGCCTTTTGTCTGCACGCGCGTGACGGCGCAGGGAAACCCCACGTCCGACGCGCGTGCATCGCCGGTGACGTATCATGTACAGTGTGACAGCGCGACTCCGCCGAAGGTGGAAAACAAAGCGCAAAAAGCTCAGCTGTCAAGAGATCGCGCACGGAGTCCGCGTCGCTCTCGGCGATGCTCGTCTGGACAAGCGTGAAGTATCCCAGTTTACCTTTCATCTGCGATCCGTGATTTCTGGCCATTTTCACAAAAGCCCAGGGCATGACGACATCAAGGGTTCGACACCTGCGAAAGGAGCCGAATGGCACGGATTAAAATGAACTATAAGCCTATGAATGATTTCTACAATCGTTATTTATCTGTAGTTTCGCGCTTTTTAAATACCTATTTATTTTATAACTGCGTATATCGCTGTTCTGTACTATAATACTATTCAGAACAGTAATTAAGTTATTTGTATTGTAGATATTTGTGCTTAAATAGACGCAGCCATTGCTGCTAAATTAAGTTTAGCGTTATTTTTAATTAAATGAACGCAGGCATCGCGTCTCCTATTTAGAACAGGAATTATTTAAGTTTAGCTATATATGTAGTTAATTGTTGTTGGTCACCATCGAAACGGGAGGAGCGCGGGACCTCAGGAAAGACGCGCGTCAAATGCATCGCATCTCTTTTCTTCCAAGCGCTTTTTTTTCACCGAATGAAAACTGAGAAGAGCGCTTTAATTGGACAAAGGGATACCCGAGGACTCTCTTTACTATGGTAAAATTAGGGTGCGTTACCTCGCGAACGCGTTCCAGTCACTCAGAGTTCAGCGTCCCACATGTCACGAGCTAAATTAGCCTGGCGTCACTTTACCGCACCTGGGCTCGTTTTTGAGGAATTACGCGACGTAAACAATCCCCCACTAGCTTTTGGAAACCGGAAACTGCTGTTTGGAAAAGTGAGCGTTGAGCGTTGCTGATGAAGTTGTCGCTGCGCGGAGCCTCGCGTGCCCAGGGCGCGAAGAGAGTGGCGGGAAGGTCAGCTTGAGCTCGAGACGCTTCTCTGGACTGAGCGCGCGGGAGGATGCCGGTTCGACGGGGGCACGTCGCGCCGCAAAACACTTTCCTCGACACGATCATCAGGAAATTCGAAAGTCAAAGTAAGTTTGTGTTTATTTACAGTATCATACTCTCAGAATAGCCTACTATGTTTTTTTTTGGACTTGTGTCGCCATGGCTGTACCGCGCGCTCTTCAGGTTTATTCCTGTCAGAAATATTATAACAGAATTCACCTGAGTGTATTAAATTACTCCTATGAAATGAGTTTTAAAGCTAAAATCAGATAGACATTAAGATGTCAGTTACACATTACTGCCCTTTACAGTGTGGTATTCTTGCAAATGCCTCAGAATACCATGGTAAAATAATATATAACACTCAGTATCATGTTATAAATCAAAGTTAAATGGAATCATGATAGGTATGAGTCTTGATTGCTGTGAGAAGAGGCAAGTAAGAAAAAAAAAAATATATATATATATAAATATATATTATAATATATTGCCTATGTATGCTATTGATTAGTCAGGACTAGATAGGTTCCGTATCAGGCTCTACATCATATATTTAGACATGTTCGGGGGTGATCAGAATTTATTGTAGTGTTTTGTCTTTTACATAAATGTTTTATTTTTGTTGCAACTTGAGTAAGTTCCAAATACTTCACTTGTACATCCATTTGTGACTATCCTATTCATTTGTGAGTCTCATGCAATGTTATTTTAGGTCTGATGAGATAAATGCATCTAAACTAATGCAATTTAGAGTTGAATTGAATTAGCTTGTGCTTTTACTCGTGCATGTGATTTTGAGTTCTAAACCTTTAATTAGCCTTAATTTTCATGATGCATTTGCTGGTCTAACACGTATGTAGATTCATGCAGGGAGTCTCAGATGTGAATCTTCTTACTCAAGCGTCCTCCAAAATCTAACTGGCTTTCATAGAGCCGATCAGTCTTCATTTCCATCTGTCTCAGACCAGAATTGTTTTATTTCCTGAAGCAGCTTGTGATGTTTTTGTGCTGGGAAATAGTGAAGGTGACATCAGTGAGTAACACTGCAAATAATGCGCAAAATTGGACTGCCTCGTGCGTTGATGTTTCAGCTCCAGGGAGGAATAATAGGACATTTTCCCTATGGAATAACAATGGTTTCTTCCATTGATTATCTCAAACATTTAGACTGCTTGGATAACGAATACTGTCTTTAGTTAGATGTCCTAGTCAATAATAGTTAAAAGTAAATGTCAATCTATACTTCTGAATTATGAGTACTTAATGTGTTTGCAAATAGGCTATGTGGTTAATGCTTTACGAAAAAAAAAATTATATCATCCTGCACTATACCAGGCCAAATGCAGGAATCTACTTATATGTCATGAGGGTCAATTTTTGGAAAATAAGATTCACATCATCCGGAAGCTGAATAGGACAGGACGATGTTTGCATGAGAAACTATTTGAATCTATCTGAAATATGAGAATGCAAAAAATTTAAATATTGAGAAAATAGCCTTTAAAGTGGTCCAAATTAAGCAATCAAAAATGACATTTACAGTAGGAAATGTACAAATTATCTTTGGCATGAAAGAAAATCTATAAAACTAGCTATTGCAACAAATATACCTGTGCTACTTATGACTGCTTTTGGGATCCAGGGTCACATATGATAAATGATCTTCATTGCTGTTTAATATTTAATGACTTACTAGTTTATAATGAAGACCCCTAAAGCGTTTGAAACGGTTTTGAATTGCTATAAGTCAGTCTTGTTTGCATCATTTGGGCAGAAGTGACAGAAATCAATAAGTTTTCACTTTCCATCTTAACCTTACCACTATCTTTCCTCTTTCAAGCTGCTGCGTCTCTCCCTTGGGCGCTTTAAATAATTTATTACCTTCCATCAAAACCCATCGCAAGCTTTTGAGGAGTGCTTTGGAGGTATTGAAGAGTAAGAGTCCTTCAAAAGTGCATTTCATTGCGCGTGGTCATCGCACTGACCAGAAGCTAGTGTTTCTCCTTCAGCGTTTCTCTCCAGATGGCTTGGATCTGCTTTTCTAGCCTTGAAGTCTCACACCAGACCGGCTCAAAAAGAACACTGTGTGCTTCCCATTGTGAGCAAACACGATTTTGATATCTCAGCCGAATATTAAAAACCCAGCGTTTGAGAGAGTTTTCTCTCCTGTGTTCGCTAGATGAGATGAAATGTCAGATGAGAACAATAGCTACAACAATACAATAAGCCAAAAATAAACGCGGCCCATGCATGTGTCCCAAAAGTGCATTCGTGGCTGATATGCCAGGTTTTACGTGAAATTTGTGGCCCAGTGTCTCTGAAGCGTGAGGTCACAACCAAACACGCATTTACAGAGCAGTGAGACCAACAGAGAACAGCAACACAAGCATCACTGTGGCAACTGCTGAAGACACTGCCAGAGAGACCAAGTCCCGAGAGAGAGAGAGAACTCCTACGAGAATGACTTCATCATCTATCTATCTATTAGCAATGTCAAAATAAATTTTGCTTCTATGATGCATCGCGATGCAGATGGGGATGTTTCAGCGATATATCATAATCGGTAATAATACACTGGCACCTTTCTGAAGTAATTTGTCGCGTACATTAGGGTTGGGCGATGTCGACCATTTGGCATCGTACAATGTCTAATGTGAAACATCGCGATGGACGATGATATCGTCA
>JAUCMT010000056.1:3991461-4005931 GCA_032357475.1 Enteromius thamalakanensis
AGGGGGTGCTCACCTTGTGGTCTGTGTGGGTCCTAATGCCCCAGTATAGTGACGGGGACACTATACTGTCAAAAGAGTACCGTCTTTCGGATGAGACGTTAAACCGAGGTCCTGACTCTCTGTGGTCATTTAAAATCCCGGGACACTCATCGTAAAGAGTAGGGGTGTAACCCTGGTTGGCCAAACTCTTGGCCAAATTCTCACTGGCCCTTGTCTATCATGGCCTCCCAATAATCCCCATCCATTGTTTGGCTGTATCTCTCTCTCTTCTCCACCTGTTGCGTGGTGAATGATGATTGTGAAGTGATTTCTTTTGCCAAAATGTAATTTATAATAAAATAATAATAATGTAATATAATATAATATAATAATACAATAAACTACTATTTTTTATTATTTTTGCATGGGTATATTTTTCATTTGAATACATTTTTAAGTACATTTTTATTTTTTAGGTTTGAATATATTCGTTAAAAACATTATAGTTAACATTAACAGTTTGCATGATGTTTTTTTAAACCAAATTAATTTCTAGTAAATTAACTTCAATTATTTATTTTTTAATAAAATGTAACATTTATTAAATAAATTTTAAAGTACATTTTATGATTTAAAAAAATATATAGATATTTGTTGAAAAAGCACTTCACATGACTTATATTTAAATCAAATATTAAACCAAATAAAATTTTAAGTAATTTTAATTTAATTACTTCATTTCTTTTATAAACTTTTTTGTCAAATTCATTATCAAACAAACACATTCAGTGCAAATTTTTTCCTTCGCCTACATGTTTTCCAATTTTAAGGGATGTTGTAAACATAGTTGAGCATGCACGAAAGCCGCAGCTGGTCCCGAATTATCTCTAATCAGCCTATTAATCATAATCAAATCCCGTTCGTCTTATATATCCTTGCTTATTTTCCATCCTCATCTAGCTTCACATCCCTCCGCCTCCCCCTTCTCCGCCCTCTTCGCACCTTCCACGGGGGGCAAGAGGGGTCTGAGCCTGAAGCCGAACTCTACCCTCACTAGGGGTACAACCAGTAGGGCTCGGAGTCGCCCCCTGGACAGCACGCCAAACTCGCTTTATTTTTTATCATGAGGAAGTGAGAACTCGTGAAACAGTGTTTAAACTGAGATGACATTTTTATAAACCCAGAAATCCACATGCCAGATTTTCTAGCATATTGTTTAGATATCTTTGTTGGGTTGTCTGCTTCTAAACGTGTCTAAACGTGTGGCAGAGTTTTAAGCAACTTCAGTTACCCGCAGGCATGGGTTAACGCTCATCAGAAAAACAAAAAAAGAACATCTAAAAGTTACGCAAATGTTAGCGAAGAGGAAGAGCTTTTATCCGCCGCAGTGAAAGTAGCATCTCTGTGAGCAAACATCACCTCTGTATTCCACACAGAAACTCTCACCTTTAAAAATCTCCCTCCTGACCCATGAAGCGTCTGTCATTTACTCAAGACTCCAGCGTTTGATTCTGGCCTTTATCTGACGCCCTTTTAAAGGTGCTAACATCCATCATGTAAAAGCACTTAAAGGATAAATGCAGTTGACACGACTCCTACTGAGGGGAAGAGAGGCGCTGGAGGAGACTGAGGTTTGATGTATTTCTCTCTGTCAGTATCGGTGGGAGAGTCAATCACTTCCTGTTGCTTCTTCTATCTGCTGGCTGAAATTTCCCATCAGTCCAATGTCCAAAGTTCTCAGGTTTTTGGGTGATTCGCTTGCTTTCTTGTTGGTTGTCTTTTACTCTTCTGTGCAATACTTTGTAGCACACTAAAAGTATTTATATGGCTAATCAGTAGTTATTTCAATATTTATCTTGGCAGCTTTGAACGTGGCTTATCTAATCAGAACGTAGCGTCTAAATCTCCACAGAAAGGTCAGCATATTTCCACAAAGCTGAAGCATTCACAGTTTTACTATTCCCTTGCCCTGTTGTGTAGACATTTATTTATTTATTATTATTTTTTGGCTAATTTGTCGGTGCTTTCAGCTCCCAATGTGAGAGTAGTAGTCTATCCACTGTGTTTGGGAGGGAAATGAGCAAATGTTTATAAATTCAGTTTAGAATCCTTTCTAGAAATACTTTCAAACATATGTATTTTTTAATATTAATTATTTTACGCTTTATACATATTAACATATGAAAAATACATATTTAAAAAATATATGCTCACATTAGAAGTTATACTGTACCTACTGTACTCTTAAATAATACATAAAAATACAAATAGTTAATATATATATTATATATATATACGTATTGTACATATTAATAATAAACAAATGTAAAAATGTAAAAAAAAATATAAGATATAGAAAGTATATAAATATGTTTAAATACATTATGATACAAAAATGTATTTTGACATAATTTACATACTGTAATATTAAGGTATATTTATATATTACGTTAATGTGTACGTTATGCAAAATATTTAATATACTTATTTAGAAATTTAATTTTAAATATTTTTTGGGAAACTTTTTACCTAATATTAATGCTGAATATTTTACATAATATATTTATTTTTGTTTTAACATTTAAATATATAGTTGTTTATTTAATATATATATTTTATTTATTTATTTATTTATTTATTTATTTATTATTACTCACATGATGTATATTAATTCAGCAAAACACTGCATTTCCAGCTTTTCTGGTCATGTGACTCTCCATTAGGCTGATTATTGTCATTTATTGGCATCAAACCAAGAGTGCAGTTAAACAACTTAATATTGTTTTCGTTTAATGACTTAAATGCATTTACCCTTTGAAGAACAGAACCACAAACTCTGATGGAAACCGAAGGTCTGGATCCTCTCAGGAGGAAGTTAGATGGATGAGACACATGTGTTATCCAGACTAACTGCTCCGGATAAAATCTACAGCATTTTGCGCAAATGGAGAGAAATTGTTCACATTATGTACAGTATTTGTGAGTAATATGACATCTAATGGCTCATTTTAAACGTCTGTCTCGCCTCTGTCTGTCCTCTATGTTCCAGCACACCTCGATCTGCTGGATATATTGAGTGGAACCCCACATGTCGATTTTTCTTTTCCTTCGCCGCAATGCTAATGTCTCTCCGGGAGTCTCCAGAGGTTATGGCCTTTGTGTTTCCTATCCCTTTACATTCAGCTGGCCTCCAATTTTAACACTTGCCAAGGCCAATAAGAAATATTAATGGCAGTAAATGTTCTCATTTGAGGGAGACAGATGGACTGAGAGCTGGACAGAGACAGCGTATGTGTTGTGTGTTGTGTCTCAGTGTGAAACAGCTGCTAAAGGCCGTCAGGAGCACAAGCAGCTTCTGTTGTGATTGTTTTTACTGTTGCCTGGAGGAACGTGTTAGAGCACATCAATATTGCACCGCTCGTTACTAATCACCTAACGGCCACCACTGCAGCCGCTTAAAGATTTCTCTTCAATACAGCCAGAGACGTGTCTTTTATGCTGCCATATGTTCAATTATTAGTGATTAGCACGTATTGACTATTAGCTTTGTTAGGTTTCTGTTTCTCCCTCAGAGTTATCTGCAGGTCAAACCAAATGGATCATTTTAGATAATTTGAGTCATTTTAGCTGTATAAATAAATTTTTATTTACAGACAAAATTTCTAATAAAAATGATTGAATTGTTGGTAAAAATGAAACCTAAATTGATTAATATTTGTGCTGAAATCTTTGTTTTTATTTTATTGATAAACTTTTTACTTAAAAAAAAAATAATATTAATATATTTAAGTTTAATTAATATTAATCTAATATTTAGTAACAATTAAGCCATTAAGGATTATAATTATGTTCTAATTTCAGCAATATTTTATTTATAAACTTTATACTTTTAATACAATTTAATATTACAGTTTTTCTATTTACACACACATTAAATATCTAATATTTAGTAAAAATTAAACCATTGGTAAGCTGTTTATTTAATTTATAAGCTTTATATGTTTCATTTTATTTACAGTTTTTTATTTACATTTACGGTTTTAAATTATTAATAAAAATGTATTAATGTTAAAAGTTGCATTTACAATCTAATTTTAGCTGTGGGTGTATTTTATTTATAAATCTTATATTTTTAGTAAAATGTACGCAGTAATTGAATGTTTAGTTAAAAAACAGTGATTAATATTTCTGTTTTAATTTCTAATTTTGGGCGTTTATTTTATTTATTTTAAACTCTAATCTTAAATTTTATAATTTTACAAGCAAAGTTTAACATTGATTTGACATTAATTAAACCAATAGTGATTATCTTCACATTATTAAGTTTGATATTTTAATTCCTAATCGATTTGTGGTCTTGTTTTGCATCTGCTTAAAACTAAACTTAACTAAAACTCAGTTCTGTTGCAGTGCAGGGCCACTTATTAGTCAAGGTCTCTCGTGAACTTTTCTCATCCATTCTTTGACACTTAGCATGAATCAAACAGTTTTAAACATCCGTTTCAGACTTCTTTATGTAAATGACCTCTGTAATCGTAACTCTGCTCTGTAACGTTAGGTTGTAAAGTCGATACAGAGACGAATGGATTTGTCTCAGTGACAAATTAACAACAAAAGTCCATTACTGATGAAAGTGAAGTTTAAAGCGAGCGTCCAGGGCCGAGAAACTCTCCTTACGGTCCTTCAACAAGATTTATCACTGACGCTTTTCTGAGGGCACCCAAATATGGGATGGAAATTACAAATATGGGAGGTTTCCAGTTAAGCGTGACACGGAGGGGCTGCTGAGGTGAGGAGCTTATGGCTGCGCTCCAGATCTGATACATTACTGACTGTAATTTCAGCACGTAATACAAGCATCTGACAAGCTCTTATCACACATTTACAGTGCCTTTTTTGGGAGAAGCATCTAATATCTGCACACTTACAGATAATGCCATCATGATAAATTATCCTGATCAAGAAACTAGCTTGACGCAGCACTAAATATTATAACTAAAGTATATAAAGTATACACTTTAAATGCGCAGTATTCAGAAATGTATTATTGATTTGTGCATTTCTCAAGCCAACACCATGGGATTAATTTAACATCGCTGACTTCACTTTCTCACGAGGAGCGTCTCTGTTTCCCGGTTTTGGCTCTCAGTTACCGTTTGCAGTGTTTGTGTCCTGTGAGAGACGGCAGTGCTCTCTTGAACATTAGGAAAGTGAGACTCTTCAGACTCGTGTGGTTTAAGCAGAAGTCATTTAATGCTGTGGCTCTCAGCTAGTGATACAAACACCTTCAGTGTGAGTTGGCACAGGATCCCGTGTGACGGGCGTGTGAAGGTCAGCCCTGTGTGTCCGTCCCAGACTGTACATGTATCTGTCCTGGTGATGGAGTGTGTATGTTAATGTTTGTGCAGCAGGTGACGTGTCTTTTACAGTCTCCTGTTTGAGTCAAGCAGCAGCTGTTCTGTAGTTTATGACTGATGACACTGAGCTTGAAAAGTTTGTATAGAGGAGAAGTAATCTGTACACCTCGTGTATGTGGTTTTCTGCGATGTTTTTTTGACAGGATTATGTCATAAATGAGGTTTTGTTGATGCTGCAAAAATGACTTAGCATCAGTAAAAAATAGACAAACAACAAACCAATCAGTAATAACAACATAACAAGCTGGATATAACATCTTATATCCAGCTATTCTATTATATTTAGTTTAGTTTAGTTTATCTTTGTATTATATTACTGTGCTGTATATAAAAGATATAAAGAAAATAAAGGATAAAACGATACAGAAAAATAATTAAAACAAGTTATCACGTTATTAATTGCATTAACATAAATAAAGATTTCTAAATCAATTTATATAAATATGTTATAAAATAAAATGTTCAATGTTTTTATTTATTTATTAATATTTCATTGTTTCTTAATTTTGTTAATTTACTTTTATATACAGTAATTAAATTTATATAAATATAATTTATTTTTTACATTTTTGTAAAATAGTGTTTTGTTGTCTTTTTATTTTATTTTATTTTATTTTATTTTATTTTATTTTATTTTATTTTATTTTATTTTATTTTATTTTATTTTATTTCAAGTGCCCCTAACATCATCATTAATGCACTGAACGGAAGAAAGCACATTTTTCAACCCAAACACCAAATGCACCATAATTATTAACATACTTAAGAGGTTGTTTTCTCTCTCTTATAGGTAGGAAGTTCATCATAGCCAATGCGCGGGTGGAGAACTGCGCCATCATCTTCTGTAACGATGGCTTCTGTCACATGTGCGGCTACACGAGGGCTGAAATCATGCAAAAGCCATGCACCTGCAACTTCCTGTACGGCCCACACACCAAGAGGCTGGCCATCGCGCAGATGGCACAGGCGCTGCTGGGGTCAGAAGAGAGGAAGGTGGAGATAGCGCTCTACAGGAAGGACGGTAGGACGAACACAGCCGCTTATTAATCCACAGGGTGCCAGCGTTTCATTAAAACCTTTCTCCAGCGATGGCTTTTTTAGCAGGGTGTTTCTCAGGTTTAATGCAAAGCGAGTGAAGGCAGATGGCCTTGTGTTGTTCTGTTTTGTTTAGTGTTGGATCTCAGGATAGTTTTGAACACAACCGCGTGATCAAACGTTTTGCTTTAGTCTTTTGCTCAAAGACCTGCTGGACCTTGAAAAGGCTTCGGTAGGAATCTGAAGGGGGTTGTTTGTTTTGTTTGTCCGACTGTTGAAGCTCAACAATTACGGTTTGATAAAATAATGTCTCAAAAAGAGTGTTAAAGGGAGGATTCACCGCACCTGCAGGTGACGTGGTTTATTTGATGTCTTGTATTGTTTTAGTGCTTATTTACCAAAGCGATTATGCAAATCAGCTGGATTGTGAGTGCAGTGTCTGCGATGCAAACGTCTGCTCTTGAGGTTGATGACAGCAGATGTTTGCTCTCAGCCGATGGTTGACGTTCTTGTGTAGCTGTGGACTGCACAGCATCACGCTGGCCATCATAGTTTCCACTGTTTATGTGTTCTGCTGTCTGTTTGGTGTTCGTCCCGTACCCACCACCCCCCTGACCTGTGCTAGAACAGCACATTAGCATACCGTGTTACACAATACAGTTTAGTGGTTACTAACGACTCTACTGCAATGGTTCTTAACCTTTTAGCTCAAAACAATTTTGAATGTCTCTCTGTAGATCTTTTTATCACTTTTTATCACTTTATTATACGGCTATACCTACTGGTTGCTTATTAGCATGCTTATTACTAAAATATTAAAAAAGTAATAGCGCATATTAATGACCTTATTCTACATCCCTAATCCTAACTACCGTACTAACTATTAATAAGCAGCAAATTAAGAATTAATTGAGGGAAAAGTTAATAGTTAACAAGTGTTACCTGTTCTAAAGTGTTACCAAAATGACTTTAAAAAAGTGTATATATATATATTTTATTATCTAACTTTTTGTGAACAGAATTTTTATCAAATGTATTTTAATTAATTTGTTTCCATTATTTTATTTATTTACAGTATTTATGTATTTGTATTAATTTATATTAGTGCCGTCAAATGATTAATTGCAATTAATCGCATCTGAAATAATTTTTTGTTTGCATAATATATGTGTGTGTTCTGCGTATATTATTATGTATAGTTAAACACACACACTTACAGTTTATATACATTTTTATAATTATATATAATCAGAATCAGAATCAGAATGGGCTTTATTGCCAGGTATGTTTACACATACGAGGAATTTGTTTTTGTGACAAAGCTTTGCAGTGCAACAGATTGACGGTGACAAGACAAGAAACAGGTAATAAAGAGAATAATATACAAATATACAAAACAGTGTACAAATATACAAATATACAAGAAGTGTACAAGTAGCACAAAGAACTCAATAAATAATATAAAATATAAAATAACATTAAATAATATAAAATAAAATTTTAAGTACATTAAAAGTAAATATATTTACATGTGTAACGGTGTCGGGTCTTGTTTCTCGTCTTGTCTTTCTGTTTTGCTTGCGTTTTGGTTTTTCACGTGTTTAACATTATTTGGAGTTCCTGTCTTGTGATTATTAGTTGATTTGTTCCCAGCCATGTTTCACAGGTGTTTTGTGTTTCTCTCTTGTTCCATCTTGTATTTGAACCGTGTCTTTTGAGTTTCTCTCTTGTCGGTCGTTGAATGTGCACGTGTTTGTTTTCTTGTATTTGGATTTGTCTTCTAATTTGTTTAAATAAATGTTTATCCTTTATCGTTTAAAAACTACTGACGTCTTTGTCAAGCTAAAAAACTGCTCAGTTGAAGCTCATGTAAAAACACTAAAATATAGCAGCGGGTCGTATGTGGTATACATCTTCTTGGGGGAAAAGAGCTGTTTGCTCCAAATTATGGATTCTGACTGGAATAAAAATCCTTTTAAGCCATTTCTGAGGAAATACATAAATCAAGATATACTGGCCTATCAAATATCATCATGAGTAGAGCAAACCAATATATTGCTAAAAGGCTGAAAAGCGCTATAAAGAGCTGAAAGCATTAAGGTTTGATAGTGTCACATATTAGCTACTTTAGTTAAATAAAAAAGAAACTTCTGCCATCAACTTTTGATGGTATTAGAGCAGTGGGCTTTAAAATACTTCAGTTAAATATATTAAAATAATTTTACTTAAATATACATAAAATCAAAAGGTACACTGAAATCATATTTATTTTTCCTCCTAAAAGCTGCAGTTTTTACTGAAGAAACAGATTTCAGAAGGCCATAGAAATGTTAATTCTTTTAAAATCTTAATAAATTGTTCAATTGTATATGTTTCTTCTATTAATTCGAACATTTAAGTTTAACTTTTAATAAATTATTTGTAAATTATATTAATTAGGTTATTCATTCATTAATTAGACTTGCTTTATAATTAGTAAAACTTAATTTAAACAGAATAGAAAACAATAAGTGAAAAAATAATACAGACTTTACAAAAAAAAGAAAAAAAAAAAAAGAAGATTTTATAAAGCCCTACATCAGAGCAGATGAAGCAGATTGAGAAGCCAGTGCACCATGGGAAATATTAGGTTGTGCCCTTTCTACCCCGGCTCTTTTCACACGTTAGCTTCTCTCACTTTCACTGTCTTCCTCTTGTTTTCATGGGTAATGCGCCCGAGTTGGGTTTAAAACTCAGAGTGATTGATTAAGTGGCGGTCAGATCAGCGACGGACAATAGAGAGTAGGAAAGGGCCATCCATCACGATGAAGGCTGATGCCAACGCACAGCACACCAGATAAATGGCTGCACGAAAACCAGGAAGAGAAGAAGAAGAAGAAAAAAAAAAAAGTTTCCTCCTCTCCGCTCACCCGGGGAAAGATCGGAATCCCCGTTTCTGGAGCAGCACGGTTTTTCCACCTGAATTATGCATGAGTGAATCAAAGTGTGTGTGTCGTCATCAAGGCCTGATTCGACATTCTGTGTGTGTGTGTGTGGGCGATGCATATGTGTGTGTGTTTTAGAGAGATGACAGCTTTCATCGTTGAGTCAGTAGCGAACAGAGGAGAGAAACAAAACGTGAGACATCGCTGTATGTCAGAAAAATCTGAAGAATTCTGCTTCCAGTCATTTCTATAGTTTTTACACAGTTTTTATTACATTTAACCTATTGCCAAAGTACACATTTTAAGTGCAATGATAATAAATCAACATATATTTCATTATATAGTATACTCGGGGAGAAAAATGTTTTCCATTCACATCTACTTATAATGTGTTTAAACCCTGGAGTAGTTACTTTAAATACCAACTGAGATTTTAACTTAATAGTGCAATAATTTAATATTTTTCTTAGTGCTGTCAAACGATTAACCACAATTAATAGCATCTAAATTAAATGTTTTTTGTTTGCATAATACATATATATATATATATATATGTATTATGCAAACAAAAAACATATAATTATATAATATAATATATATACATGTGAATATTTTCTACATATATTTTATATTTGTTTGTATTAATATATACATACAAAGAACACAAATTATGCTGACAAAAATTAATATTTCAATAATATCTCAGTTCTTTAATGTTGGTAAATTTATTTATTTATTTGCATTATTCATTGATTTACTTTTTATTACATTAAGTATTCATTGTTTTTTTTGTAGTATGTTTTATTTTCTGGTTCTGAACTCTATTTATTTTCCAAATTCCATTTTATTTGTTCCAAAGTTCTGTTTTTTGATATTTTTTTCTGGATTAAAATACATTTTAGTAATTAAAAACTTGTATAATGCTCAAAAGCATGTATAAACTAAAGTCATGAAACTTGGGTCAGCAACTTTTAAGTACTCTTAAACAATGTAAAACGTTGTGTGTGTTCCTGAGACTGTGTGTGTGTATTTGTTTATAGCTGTTGCTCAGAGCAGCTCTGGAGATGAAGTTCACATGTTCATTTTCTAATGTAATGATGCAAGAAGCTGAAAACACCACGAGCGTCATGCGTGCTAGAGTATGTGTAGCAGAGCAAACTGTGCCGCTAATTCACACAGAAAATGCAGACTTTACATTTCAATAGCAGTGCTACATTCACAGACACTAGTTCATATCCATATTGTCTGTGTTGCAGAATCACAGAACCCTTTCCTCTCAGCATGAGATGAATGTCAGGACACTCTTCTGCTTGCTAACCGTGTTTTCCAGGAATCGTGCGATTGGCTTGGCTTAAGTGAACCATGAGACGTTACCAGCTGCTCTCGGTGTTGAACGCATTAGAGTCACATTGTTGGTGTCCAAACGCAGTGTAATTCTGCAGTGCCCCTTTGAGCAGAAACCTGACCTGCATGACCTCAGGGATCTGATTATTTTTCCCTACAGCAGCTTTGTGAGACCAGTTTCCTAAAAATAGCCCGTTTCATTTGCTTGAGTAGTGTTCTGTAGATTATCATCTGCATGAGCTGCACCTGTCTCGTGGCTCCGTGAGGGATCTCCTCCACGTTTACGGCCCGATTCTTGGCAGGAACCTCCTCCGTTTAGAGCCAAGCAATATTTGATTAGCAGGCTCTCTCTGTGCATTATTTGTTTCCTTCATTGGGCGTAATTGTAGTATTGGGCTGTTGTGAGTCTTACTGTAAGTCAACATGTAATGATAATTGACAATATAATAGACATTTCTGCTCTTATTTTAAGTTTTTATATGTATATATATATATATATATATATATTTATATTTGTTTACACAATGTATGTGTGTGCATTCTGTACATTTATTATGTGTATATAAATACACACACACGGATGTAGTATTTAAGAAAAATATGTTGTTTATGCATTAAATGTATTTATATATAAGTTATATGAATATAAATTTATGCAAGTAATTTATGCATTTTAGCATAAATGCATTTTAATTATGAATTTTATGCATTACATACTGTCTGTGTGTGTGTATACATACGTAATAAATATACACAGCATATATTTTGGATGCAATTGACAGCACTATTATTTACATAATGCATAATGCATAGCTTTTACAATTCTAGTCTAGTTCAAGACCTCGTCTTTCTCTGTTCAGTGTAGTAAGTTTGGCACAGTTGTAGTTATTGATCATATTTGGCCGTGAGCATCGACCTGACTTAGAAAAACTGCCAACCAAACGTGAACAGACTCTTGTTGTCAGGCTTGTTCACAGGCTATTGTGAGTCTTGAAGGGCTTACAAAAGCATTTTCTGTGCCTCTGTTGGAAGAACAAGCTGAAGGAAATGCTGACATGTGGTCCGAAGAGTCCGCTCTGACAACAGACCTGTATCGTGCCACCCATGGAAATGAGCCGTGGCCTCTCACGGGCTTTATCTTGACATTTGCTATTCTCAAAAAGACCAGAAATCCATCCATGAGCCATTTGACTTTCATCTCACGTTTCCTCTGCTAGTGCTAGTTTCTCCCACGTTTGTTAGGAAGTGTTGATGTGATTCAGAAGCTCAGGTTGGAACTTCAGAACATGGTCAAATTAGCTTCTAAACGATATCTTTAGTCTATACATATACAGTTTTATTTTTATTTAATTTTGTTTATTTTTTTTCAGGAGTCTGTTTTTTATGATTTAAAACAAGTGTATTATCAAAAATTGTTGTAATCAAATGAAGGCATATCATTTTAAATAATATTTTTATTTAAATGTGATTAGTGTTTCAAAAGTGGCTTTGCCAAATTTTTGGAAACTATTCAGGATTTTTTGGAAGCTCTCAGAATAATTGGCCTCTTTGCGGCCCTTAAAATACTTAAATGAAAAGTGAATAATTTTTTAAATATTTTTTTGGCAAACAAATGAGCAGCTATTAACATCTTAAATTAAAGCATGAAAAAAATTTACTTCTTAGAAAATGTCTTAAAAATTATATTATTTTTATTCAAGAAGTACTGTGTAATAAAAATATTTATTTTTGTTATTACATATTTGTATGGAATTTATTTCTATGAATATGTCTAATTATTGCAATAATTACTATCTCTTCAAGTTCAAACTAACTTGCTCTTTCACTTTCACAATCTTGCTTAACTTTTGTCTAAATCCAGTTAGTCCACGAGCTCAGTCTCCATTAGAAGAGTCTTTAAGCAGCTGGAGACTGAGATCAGGCTCAGAGCTGATCCCCACGCTGCCCTGAGCACTGATCCCATCATCAGAGCCTCACGCTGGGGACAGGGACTGAGACGCACCTCTGGAAATCTCTGAGGTTTAGAAAGTCTCCAGTTGTTAGAATGTACACCGTATTTTCATAATGAATGGTGATTTGTTGTTTGTTGTTGTTGTCTTCTCTTTAAATTTATTTGCATGTGATGACCAGTTTCTTGAATCTGAATGGATTTCTGTTGTTTCATTTCAGCTGTCTTTGGCGTTGCGTGGCAAGATTTATTGTATGTTTTGTATCTTTATCTGTGGTTAGATCTATCTGACATTAAATATATCTATTGTTTTATCCTTTGATCATTATATTGTTTATCTTCCATTATATTCTTCTGCTATATCTGTTGCTCTTTCAGACTGTCTGTCTGTTGTTCTCTCTCTGATTTGTCTCAGAGCTTTAATGAATTTAACACAGACGTTTTTTGCCGCATTCAAATTCCTCTCCTGCGGCTCATTTGAATATGGAAATAACCTCAGAGAACTCAAAGAGTCTGCGGCGAGGGTTACAGCCAGGATCAGGTGTGATGTTCAGATGCAACCCAATCGTACCGACCGTGGTCGACAAACTCCCACAATCCCACCGACACATGTTTCTGCCTGCCATTGTCACTCTCAGCTGCTGCAAGGCAAATAACATGCAAATGTCCCACGTCTCAATGTCTCTCTCCCAAATCAGTCCCATCACTCATAAAGTTGGCTGTTTTTTTTTTTCTGGAGAACTTTTAAAACTCACCAGTAGTGAAATTTATGACAAGACCCGCCCACTTAGACAGGAAGTGGCTGTTTGAATGACATGTAAAGTGACCAACCACATTTCACTTTTTTGTATATGATGTATATTAGTGTGTAAATAAAATAAGAGAGGTCCGTAGATGTGTCTAAAGTCTCCACGCAGCAGTATTTACCCAGAGGAGCTGTTATTACCTCAGAACTGTGTGTATAAGTTCTAGTTCTGTCCACTGTTTGACCTGCTATTATTAGAGATGTTCTGTCTTGATGTCTTATTGATTGAAAAGCCTGTTGGGATAGTAAAGAGACATCGGATCCCTGCAGACACTGTGACATGAGGAAATCTCATTTCCAAACATCAGTAGCTCGGAGGACATTTAAACACACACACACACACACTGCTTCATGCATTTATGTGTGTATTTTCTGTCACATATTGAAACATTAACTAACCGTGACGCATTATTTCTGCAGCTTTAATACAGGTTGGTTTATTTGTTTATTAATATGATTTTAGATATCAGCATGTAACACACACACAAACACACACGGCTCTGTTTTTCATGATCCAGCGATATCCTGCTTTAGTTGCCTAGAGACCCATCTGCACTAAAAATTAAGATATTAATCCATAAACGGAGAACAAATACGACAGATGCAACCAAGCGTGTTCATATCTTTCACAATAGTTCATTTAAATAAAACCACATTTATTTTTGCACATTTTCTTTAATGTTTTCATTTTATTTCGGAAGGAAATGTGTTTTATTTGTTCTACTTCATCAGGTTTTTTATGCCACAGGGGGGTGAAATGCAGATTTAAGGCTGGAAAGATGCTTTACATAAGGATTGCAAGTTTTGAATGTACTTGCATTACTATGCATTCAACATTGCATTACATTTACTTTAATAAACCCGAAGATACAGAATTGCACTTAAATTTGAATCCAAAGAATTAAACTTTAAAAGTCCTGAATGTTTAGGGTTTGTTGACCTTAAGGATAGATAGATAGATAGATAGATAGATAGATAGATAGATAGATAGATAGATAGATAGATAGATAGATAGATA
>JAUCMT010000056.1:4006031-4019282 GCA_032357475.1 Enteromius thamalakanensis
ATAGATAGATAGATAGATAGATAGATAGATAGATAGATAGATAGATAGATAGATAGATAGATAGATAGATAGAGGAAATGTTGGAAATAATTATAATTTGTAATTATAAAATACTGTTTGCTAAAATTTCTAATAATAAAAATATTTAAACCAAATAATTGGCAATCTTTTTGAGGATGAATTTATTGTTATTTAATAATAATATTAATAATACTGATTTAGAAAATTTCCAGACATCAAAATAAAGATTAACAGCCTGTTTTCAACATTTATTCATCTTTGGTTCCCAATGGCATTCGTTCAATGTTTTCTATTTTTGAACATGTACATTTATTAATTGTGCAAACATGTTTTTCCAAAGTGACTCACCAATGAGGAACATTGCAAGCAGTTTGTCACAGAGCCAATAATACCCATAGTACACAATGCAAAGTTTATTAGAAAGATAACATGTGGACAAGAAGAGAAAATGCAATTGTTTAATGGCTGTGGATTAGTTAAGTGCTTGCAGACCTTGAACAGAATCTGTTCAAACCTCAGAATACCAGAGACAAATATATATTACCATGACTAATGCTTAAACACCGATCCCTGATTATGATAAGACTAGCACACGGATTTTGTGCTTTTTATGATGCAAGAGACTGGAATCCTGTGGAAACACACAGACAGATGCACACATGCACACATTTTTCTACACTTCTTGTTTTCTCTGTGCAGTCTGCCGGTTGGTGCAGGTCCCTTGTGTCTCAAAGAGAGAATCAGACTTTACATGTTTGTCATTCCTGGTTGGCTGTATTTTTAGCCACGGCACATTTTTTTGTAATTTCTATATACTGAACTCTTAGTAGATTCAAAAGCTGTCTCATGGCCAGGTGTGGACTATTCTTTCATTATTTCTACATCAATTAAGCAGGTAAAAACTCTGGAGTTGGTTCTTGGTGTGCCGTTTGAAAGCTGTTGCTGTGAACCCACATTGTGCTGTGAAAGGAGCTCTCCTTACAAGAGAAACAGACAATTGTTAGGGGGGGCAGTCTGAAGAAGGCTTGGAGCTGCTCATGATCAAAGCACACAACATCATCTGAGAAACACAGAGCAGTGTGAAGATGAACATGGCTTTCAGTGGCTCTGAGTTAGTGCTGTTTAGTAATGATGAGACAGAAGACAGAAGCAACCGGATCAATTCTAAAGTGTATAGAGATATACTTTCTGCCCAGATTAAGTCAAATGGCCCAAAATTGATTGGGCGGTGCTTGATAATTTTACAGGTAAAAAAGGTGGAGTCAGTCTCCTGATCTCAACCTGATTGAGCAGCATTTCACTCGCTGAAGACAAAACTAAAAAGAGCCACAATCAAACAACAACTGAAGTCAGCTGCAGTAAAGGAAACCAAGTCTCTGCTGATCTCTATGAGCCTCAGACTTTAGACAGTGACTGTATGCAGAGGATTCTCATCAACATATTAAAAATGAACATGAACATTTTATTTATGATTATATTTATTTGTCCAATTACATTTGAGCCCCTGAAAATGAGGGACTGTGTTTAAAAATGGTTGCAATTCCTAAGCATTTTATCTTATATTTGGAATCTATCTATATATATACAGTAAATATATATATATATATATGGAGAGAGAGAGAGAGTTAAGGTAAAACTGAGACTTTACGTTGTTTTGTGTCTAATAGAATTGATTTAGTGAGTAGATAAGTTGAATAATGATGTGTCCAGTGTAATTTACAAACAGTTTCTTCTAATTCATTCAGCGCCGATATCCTGGGTTCAGTTGCCAGTATTAAATGTTTGGGCATTTACACAAACATAACATCAGTATTATGTAATCACATGGTTTCATGCATGTGGTCAGACATGATGGACTCTGCTGAGATATTGATCTGCCGGTGAGAATCTGGTTACAGCAGACGTTTCCGTTCAGACAGAGATGGGCACAGGAAGCACACGGCCTAAAATGTGAGGGATCATGTTGATCACATTGAGGCAGCGGCGGAAAATCCGCTTCGACTGCAGGTTTCGGTTTCTTATTTGCATGTATTTTTTTACGGACGTATTGTGCAGTCCAGACTACTGAACTTGAGAGGTCATGTGATGTTACCGTGCTTGAAGATTCAGACATCAAGACGTATTGACCTATTGTCTGTTATTTTGACAATGAATAGAATTGTTTTGAAATGCATCCGAAGTCTGCTTCTAGTCATAACCGAAGATTCAGTGTCAAAACCATTAAGTGTTGCGTGGAAATAACAACATATTATCATTATCATTAGTTTATTTGGCATAGAAGCAAAATGCAATTAAATTCATGCATGTAAATCAAAACTGATCTGAGAATTACAGTTCTCTCTTTCTTCATTTGAATTGAGGTACAGTAGGATGCATAACTGCAGTTTTTACCATTTAAATATATATCATTTGTTATTGTATATCATTTAAACATTAGCTCATTTGCATATTGGACTGTTAAAAAACTAATCAAATGAATTCACACAAGCATTTTTACCTAGAAAAGCAAATGCATTATTTATTGTAATTTAGTTGAATTAGTAAAGTGGTAGAGTTTTAGCGCTTTAGATTTACACTTATGTTCAGCCAATCACAGTAGAGCTCATCTGCATATTGAGCTCATAGAAGTGCAATAGCAAAAACAAAGAGGGTGGAAATGGTCCGGAAAACTATAAATTACAATAGTATTTGGACACTAACATTATAAATGGACAAATAAACTAGTGGAAGTGTAGGTAATGAAGACCTTTATTTTTTGTGAAGTGTAAATGAGCCCAGCTGGAGAGGGCTTGTACGTTCCAGGGGGCGTGTAATCCAGTGACTACATTTGCACCCTAGCGAGGGTCTCACGGCGCAGTGGGATAAACACAGCCTCGGGGTTCACACTCCTAATGCAGCCCTCACAATCCAATCAAGTTATCAACGGATGGGAAAACAAGAGAAACCAACGAGAGCAGGAACATTATCAGCAAGTCCACTTGGTTTTCTCTGATAATGGTGCATTAAGAGAAGTGACCAACAATGAGAGAGACAGAGCAGAGAGCGCTGATAGAAAAAGGAACAACTACACAGAAGTTATTGTTTTGCGTGGTTCGGCCTGATGAAAACACATCAGCCACTGCCAGTCATTTTTCACAGTTATTCACAAACATGTCCCTGTGCTTTTATGGATGACAAATTCACCAAAGTGAACTTATTCAGGATGTGAATGCGCCGGTGACGAGGCTGAGTGCTAGTTCACAACCCAATTTGCAGGAGATTGTCACATCTCTGTGTCTCACCGTCTGGATAAACAGCACTTTAAAATGCATTCGAAACATCAAATCAAGTGTGTCAAGTCTGTATCGTTGCTCAACGTTCATTTTTCATCATCATTTCTGAAGTCTCAAGGTTTTAGTAAACGGTAGTGTATGTATGGGAAAAAAATCATATTTCGTATTCATATTTAATAATTGGCACCACAGTGAAGGAATATTGTGACCACAGGCTTTTCAAAATATGTAAATTTGATTTAATTATTGAATTCATTGAATTATTTAGTTATTGTATATGCTGATGGCACATTTTGTCGCTTGCCAGGATTTACTAGATCTAGAAGGTTTGATCACAAAACTACATGTCCCATCATTCCCTGGGGCAGTTTTGATGACATTGGGTTTATAAATGCATTGAATGTGTGGATAAAGCATTGGTTATCTTTAATGCATGCATTTTGCAGATGCAAGATGAAAAATGACCATAGGAAGTTATATTTGTGAAAGTCATTTTATTGGATTATTCTTCATTAAGAAAGACGTACTGTGTCCTACAGTACTTGTTCCTGTCCTTATCGTGGTCAACACAAGCCTGTGATGACCCTGATGACCTCACATGCATTTTAAGGAACGGTCCGGTTGTGTCTGTTTTTGGGTTTCAGCCCAGCTTCTGTCTCACATGACCTGATGGTTATCGCTTTCCATGTTTGAGTATCTGCCAGGCTTCTCATCTATTTACAGTCGTGTTCGTCTGAGAAAGACAAGCTCTGAGCAATGCTGTTTTGAGTGCTTTCTTGAAGGTGTCTCTGCCCTGGCACGGGTTCAGAGAGCAACAGTGTCCAATGAGTTCTCACTGATGGCCCAATTTGACTGCAGATTATAGCTGCTCTCGGCCTCCGTGTCCCTGCGCAGTTAATGAGCGACGGATGGAGAGCAGGAGACAGCCAGAGACAAAATGATGGGGACAATAAGCGAGGTGACACGAAGAGTTGTTCTGTTCCAACACCTAGTGTGCTGCCTAACTAGGCAGAGCTTTAAATGCCACTTTGTAAGTACCCCTTCTTTTGTCAAATTTTAATGCAGCATTGAATGTTTCCTCCTGTGCAAAAGCAGTCCCAGAATGCACTGCAAAAATGAAGAAAATGAATGTGATTCTAAATTTGAACTATAATTAATTTAGTAAAAATAAATATGAATAACATAGTTTTTCATGGAGTATATTATATTCTTTTATTCTGTTTGAGAGCAGTGTATTTTACTACAGGTTACTAGAGCGGGAATCTTTTGCTGTGCTCGATGTTAATGTCTTCACACCAAGAATGAGAAATCAAAATCTAGATTTAGGATTTTTTGTCTTTGTCTTTTTTTTCTTTTTAATTATTTAATTTCTTTTGTACATTTCTAGTCATTTTATGTGCTTTTGCAATTTTTTACTATTTTTAGTTTTTCTCTTTTTAAATATGTGAATTTCACATATTATTCATTGCGCAGTTGTTTTTTTAATTAATTTTTATTTCAACTTTTATTTTGTTTATTTCATTTATTTTGTTGATTTATTTATTTTTTATTTTATTTCAGATTCATTTTAATTACTCAAAGTGATTTCTAGTACTTATAATATTAGTTAACAATAAATAGATATCATTCTAGTTCGTGGTGTATACAGACTTCATCTCCCTGTGCACTTCATCAAATGTTCTCTTAAGTGTTTGTTCATTAAATATTATGACAGCAAGAAAGAGCTGAATCACTCTCTGCACTGAATTTCACCATGTTTACTGTACTGCAGACTTTTCCCCAAATCAGTGCAGAACTTATGAAAAAATGTAGTGTTTTTTGCCTGAGGTTTTCAGTTAGTATGCTGCCTTAGAAGACAGCTGACTAGTTAGTCAGCAGAGACAAGGCATCTCAGTATGATTTGGAGCAGAACTACTGTGAGGAGAATAGAAGATCTTGTGTATGAGAGGGAGGTGTGTTGTTTTATATATATGTGTGTGTGTGGAAACAGACAGTGAGGGAATCCTCTGGACTTCTGCCCTGTCTATGTGCTCTTTGTTGGCCTGGATTTTGTAACATAGATCACAGGTTTCTGGGCCTTGTCTCAAAACATGGACCCAACACAGAACCGAGCGGTTGGAGAAATAAAATAGTTAGTAATCTAGAAAGAATATAGAGGTGATTTAATGCAAAATATTTCATATAGAGTTCATATTGAGATCTCTGATTTCTAATTATTAACCATATGTGGTCTCTTTCTCAAGATATTTAGCATAAATCTCCAAATTTGCATAAAATGGAGACGTGCGTGGGGTGAAAACTATTTGCAAATAATTATATATATATATATATATATATATGTGTGTGTGTGTGTGTGTCTGTGTGTGTGTATTCATTTGGATATAATATATTTTTTAACAATGAAATGAATTATAAGAAATAAGTGTATACTATATATATAAATATATGTAATGCATTTTGCAGATGCTTACAAATAAAAAATATAAGTTATAAATAGATTGAAATACACATTATAATAGCACATGCATTAGTGGCAAAACTAGAAAATTTGCTTCTTCTTAGTGGTTCTTATTTTTAAGTTCTTCTTTTTTTTAAGTGCTTGATATTAAATAGTGTCAATATCTATAAAACAAGCAGCATATTAATTTCAAAGCATCAGCTAAAGTCTGTGTGGTCTTTACTCTGAACTTTACATGTCTCGTTAAGAAAAAACTTAAGTAGTGCTTCCAGTCTTTCCGCAGGCGGATGTTTGGCTGAACTTTAGTTTTCTGTTGGCTTTCCTCCACTGACAGCTTCCATTAACAGCACGGTGGATGCTGATGGTTTCCATGTAATTAGCATGAGTCTCGTTTCCCTCTGGTATAGGAAATACTGCATTAACTGCACAGAGCAACTGCTCGTACGGAGAGATAATCAAGAGAGATAATATGAAACTATATTTGTACATTTCCTAAGAAAACTATATTTGTAAGAACACAAGGAGTATTATGTTGGTTAAGTGGTTGCTAGGGTATTCTGAATAGTTGCTATGTTGTTGTTAACTGGAACAAGTCCAAAGATTATGATAGGTTGCTACTGTAAAACATTGTAGTTATTATTATGTAATATTTCTGAAAGAAGACTATTCTGCTTAAAAATACAGTAAAATATGAAATATATTTACAATTTGAAATAGCTGATTTTTATGTGAATATGTATCAAAGCAAAATTTTCCTTCAGTCTTCAGCATCACGTGATCCTTCAGAAATCACTTTAATATGCTGTTCAAGAAATATTTCTGATTATTATTCATACTGAAAACAGCTGTGCTGCCAAAAAATCTAAATAAATAATGTAGAAAAACTGATACATTTTATTATTTGATGAATAGAACAGAATTCGTTTGGAACTTTATAAATGTCTTTACCCTCGCTTTAGATCAATATAATGCATCCTTGCTGAATGAAAGTATTGATTTCTTAAATAAAAACCCTATTGTTATAAACACTTTCATGTTTAAAAGTTTTCTGCTGCTGCGGTTGCAAGCGCTTCGCTAGCTGGCTCTAGTTAAAAGAAAAGCACACTGTCTGTTTTCTCATCCAGCAGGTGAAGATTGTAGTGGTTTGTTCAAATCATTAACCCGTAGCAAACTCCACTAATGGAGCTCAAAGAGCCAGAGAGGACAGAATGGAGCCCACTCCAAAGCAAAGGGAGGAAATTGAAGAAGTAATAGGGAAAGAGAAAAGGTTAGGGGCTTTAAGAGGATGTGGTTTAGCACAAATGAAAGTGCTGCCTGATGGTATTAGTGTGAAGATCAGTGTTTCTTTGTGCTCCATTCCAATCCGGCCATTCCCAACCCGGTCACGGATTGTGAGAACACGTCCCGACGGCCCGTATCCCTCCGACTGTGCCCTGGATACACATCCGCACGCTCTGAAATGTGAGTGTGTGTTCAAAGGCTGCTCGTAGTGCTGTGTGGACAGACGGCATCTGGCCCAAGTGCTTCAGCCGACAGGGCAGCATGAGAATCGTCAGTATTCATGGGCCAACGTCTGCCCGCGGTGGTGATGCTATCCACCCAGCCAAATCTGCTCTGAGGGAGAATCTGATGAGAATGAGAATAGCCAGACTCACTGTGAATGTTTTCAAAGCTTTGAATGAACCCTGTTTACTTTTTAGGCATGATTCAGCAGGGCGTTTCACTTCTCACATAGCCATACGGGTGGGGGGGAATTATTATGTCTGATTAGTGCACTTTTGTGGCTGTATTAGTTTTACGTTTTCCTTCATCTTATTTTAATATTAATAATAAGAAATAATAATAGTACTTGTGGTTGTTTTTGTTGTTGTTATAAAATAAAACAGCATTCTATTATAATTAATAAAAATAAAAAAGGTTGAAAAACAAGTAGTATTGTATTGATTTATTGTTGTTATGATTATAATTATTACTAGTAGTATTAATCGAAGTTATAATAATATAAGGTGTTATCATTGCAACAATAATAGTATAATTATTGTTAATGATGTTTATGTAACTGCTGTAATATAAATAATTGTAATATAATTTTTTTTAATTATAACAACACTAGTAATAATAATAATTATTATTATTACTACTACAGTATTATCATAAATATTATATTATATTATTATTTATAATTTTTTTATATTTTTATTTTATAAATTATTTGTTTATTTGAATAGTATGTATTAATACTAATACTTTTATTAACACTACTAAAAATTATGAAAATAAATAGTAATACATACTAGTAATAATCATGTATAAAATAATAGTGAACATTAATTATACGATTATTCCTAAATAATAATAATAATAACAACAACAAATATTGTATGCAATATATATATATATATATATATATATATAAATATATAATTTTTTTATTTTCATCTAATAAAAAGTCGAGTACTTTTATAAAAAATTGAGTTTAACTCAACCTCATGTTGTTTTAAACCTGTTTGAATTCTTATGACTGTCTTATGCTGATCACAAATGCAGATGTTTTGCACGATGCTCATTACTCATTTTTTGATAAGCTCCGGCTGTCAAGAAAGTGTTATATTAAGAGTATCTGTCTTATGTGCCTGTATTCATGATGCAGCTTGTCATTCTGTTCTCGTAAAATGAATGCACTTCCATCTGTGATGACTGTTGAAACCTCAAAGCCCATTTCAGGCTTTTACGAAATGCGCTTGAACCACTGGATGGAATTATTCACGTTCAATTATTCATGTTTGTGACCCCAGCAGTCATCCGTAGACCCTTGGGCCCGCAGAGACCCGCTGATCAAACAGGTGTTGAGCAGCGTCCACCGACACGCCTCAATTATTTATCCGGCCTTTCACTTCTCTAGTATATGCTGCTCATTACAATGCGCTGAATGTTTCATCGTAATGGCTCGGTTTCACCGCACATCACGGGGCAGGACTCATTCGATAGGATGCTAATCCCTCGTGACACGAGCTTATTCTCCATCAATACAAGATGTTAGACCTTAACCAACTCATGGGCTGCTTTCATTAAAAACGCACAGCAAAGGTCAAATGTCACCATTTACAGGAGTTCATAAATGTTTTATATCTCAAGGCTAGTTGGGCCGTAAAGACGTGAGCTAACATGCAGGGTGTTTGGGGTCTTAATTCATCCACAAATTAAGTCCTGAAAGGTCTTAAAGTGAATAGAAAAGTCTAAAATAATGTCTCTGGTTTCACAGACAGGGGCTAGTCCTAGACTGAGCGTAAATCTAAACTCCTTCAACTGAAAGAAACTTGCACTGATCTGAACACATGTCAGTGCCTTTGTTTTGTCTTAGCGTTTTCCAATAAAAATATCTAAAATTGAGCAAAATCAAATGAGTTCATGCTTAAAAGAAGAACAAAGATCTGTCAATGCAGAATTAAATCTCGCTGGCTGATATTTGTTCTTGTTTTAATCATGAACTGACTTCATTTTTATCGTTTTCCCATAAAACTATTCTTGTTTTATGCTTTATTGAACGTGTCTTGATTAAAGCACTGTATAACAAGACAAAAATACTGACGATAAACCACTTTTTTGCAGTGTAACTTAATGCAATGCATTTAAATGTATTCCTTAGATTTTCTGTAATTCTTAAAATTCCTAATACATTTTAAAATGGTCTTTACCTTCATAACACTTACTTAAGTTGATATGATGTAGCATAAAACAATGTGTCTTTACAATGTATTTACTAAGCTTCTGGATCATTTGAGTTGTGTTGCTGTCTATGGAGGGTCAGATAGCTCTCACTTCATCAAAAATATCTTCATGTGTGTTCCTAAAACGAACAGATGTCTTACGGGTTTGGGACAACATAAGGGTGACTAAATAATGACAGAATTTTCATTTTGGGGTGCACTATCCCTTTATATAAGCATCATGAAATTGGGATGAACTGGTGTATATTATGTTTTGCATGTTTGGTCCATGCATGAGTGCATGTGTCAGCACAGGTTAAGTGTGTTGTGTAGGACGCACCATTGAGTGCTTTGTGAAGCTAATTGCTTTAATCGGGACAGCAGGTGTACGTTGAGTTCACGACCGCAGCGCTGCACATATGCTGCCCACCGTAAACACTTCACACTTCTGACCTGATGCTTTTACAAGAGCGCTTCAGCACAGGAATTTGTGTTTGTGGAGCATTATAGACTGACTTAGAGTTGATTTCTGCGTTTACAGTACATGAGTTTTTCTAAGCTGTAGATGTAACAACACATTTCATATGAAGTCTTTTGAAACAGTTTTATATCTAAAACATTCACTCATATAAAAGCCTAAAATATAAGTATATTTACAAGTAAGTTGCGTTTTTTGGTTTTGTTCAGATTGAGGGATGGAAGTTGGATTTGTAGTTATTGGCGACAAACAAATACATAAAAATAACTAAACATTTCTCCTCTCCAATCAATGACTTTCTCTCCGATTTGAGAAGAAAAAGCCACGCTCCTCCTCATCTATATGAATATCAGTTTCCTGTCGTTTGTCCGTCTACTTCCTTGTGGCTCTCGTTGCAGGCTTGCAAGCAGCATGCATTATTCTGTAGGTGTAACTCAGGCCCGTCTGGATTTGGTGTCTATATATACCACCCGGTGTCCGATGACACGGCCTTATCTCCTTAATGGCTCCAGCGCATCCAGCAGTCGAGAAGGCATCCAGCGGGAAAAACAGCAACCCAATAACACACGGGACCCAAAGCGGCCCTTTACCAGACCTTAACGAGTCAGGAACTTGGCTGAACCTTTGGAAGGAGAGATGGAAAGGCCAGGGTTTTGTGGGCGTCCCCGAGTCAGGCCTCGGTAACCCGCAGTCATCGTGTAACTCCAGATTAGGGCTTGAAACCCACAACCAGACGTCAAGCGTCCCTCAGGCCTCACCGGCGCAGGGTTACGGTTTCTCCTAATTGCTTTTACCCACTGCTCGCTGTCTTGCTGTTTCACCTGGCTGGATATCCCCATTCATTTTTAATTCCTCGCTCTAATCTCATTTGCCCGGGTGGCTGCGGGTTACAATTAGTTTAGAGAAATCAGCAAAAGCCACAGAGGTACTTCACCACTTTCCGGAAGATGCCAAATCGAGTGCGTTGCCATGGTTTTTCAAAATTAAATTGGCGTTTAAAGGAACACAACATTTTTTTTTTTGTTTGAAAATAGGCTAATTTTCCAACTCCCCTAGAGTTAACAGTTGAGTTTTACTGTCCTGGAATCTATTCAGCCGATCTCCGCGCCTGGCGCTAGCACTTTCAGCTGCAGCTTAGATCATTGAATCAGATTAGCACCATTAGCATCATAAATGCTATTTAAAACTTGACTCTTACATTTCAGGTAATTATTTTTTAGTAATTTGGAATATAATAAAAAAAAAAGATATGATATATATTGCTATAAAATATAAGATCAAATATATTAATAATACATAAATTATCATAGAATTTGTAAAAAAACAAAAACAAAAAAAACAAACACTTACGGTTAATATTTTATCTGTGAATATATTTAATTATAATGAACCTTTTTATTGTTTATATGATACACATTAAAATCTATTTAATGTTATTTTATTAAAATGTTAATAAACAAATTTAACAAAAATAAAACACATATATATAATGTTAATAAATGTGTATTATTATTATTATTTCTAATAATTCTAAAAATATATTTTTATAATTATTTTTTTTTATTATATGGTAGTATACCATATATAATTCAAAATATGTATTATATTATTTTTTTGCATTTTTAATAATAAATAATGCTATATTTTGTATTGTATTTGAGGGACATTTTGTAAAAGAATATAGTTCTTCTGTACAGTCAAGGAGAAAAGGAGAATAACATCGGATATTGTTTTGCCCACAACTCCCTCTCGTCCTAAAAGCTTCTTCCCAGCACAGCACGGACCAATCTGATCATTGAGGTTTCCAGGAACCGTGGGTGGCTTTTTATTTCCATATTCCATATTCCAGTGATCAATCATAAAAACACACATTATATTCTATTTTCTTAAAACATTTCCCACGGATCAAAGTCAATAACAAACACATAATGAACAAAACAGATCATCATTTTGACAATCTGTGGCATTTTGGTTGGTATTTTACAGTTGTTATTGATTTTATTTCAATCAGCTCTGTACAAAGTGCAGTGCATTCTGGGATTGCTTTCTTTTTGACGTATACATGTAATGCTGCCTTAGAATATGTAATTATGCGTATTCATTACGCGCCGACTCGTCACATGCGGACAGGTGTGTTTGACTGACAGGTGAGCGGTAACCTATAGTGTCGTCATCTGATTCTGTCACATCAGCAGACAGAGTCCTTTCATCAGCCGCACAGGGATGGATGACTGGAGGTGTGTTCAGTGTTACCAGAGACCACAGAGCGCTTGTTCTCCTGTGTGTTCCTCTCTAAAGACACCAATGTTTCACGAGACAACAGTCCTCTGAGAGAGCAACACAAACACGCCGCTGCTAGGATAGAAACACCCCAGAACTCTCTAACATCTCGTTAGTTCTCCAGCAGCAGATTAGACGGAGCCTCCTGCTTCTCATGAGAAAAGTACTTCAGTAATCTCACATGTCTCCTTTTCAGGAGTTTCAGTTCACAATGTCTTCAAATGGGCCAAAGTCAGAGATCTAAATATACAGTAACTCTTGATGCTTTTTTAACCATTAAAATTATGTACATTTAATATATACAATGTATTATGTCAAATAAAATATTATTTATAAGAAAAAGATTACACACACACACACACACACATATATAAATATATATATGCACATATTTTTATGAAATATTTTACATATCTAATATCATTACTGCAGAATAGTTGATTTATATATGTATATTTTATTATTTATTTAATATTAAGATAATAATAAATTTTTATTTGTTGCTTACTGTACTTTATAGTGTTATGATGCCTTTTTGAAATAAGATTAAAATTTTAAACATTTATTTATTTGATTTTATTGAGTGTTTCTGAGTCATTTGTGAAAGTGTGAAATATTTACACAAACAAATATATAAGGGCTCTAGAGTGCGACCAATTTGGTCGCACATGCGACCTAATTTCTGTAAAAGATTTATTAATATCTTCATTTAACTAAGGCCTAGTCCTGGTTTAACCTAAGCCATGTTTTTGAAACTGATATAATAATAATAATCTTATTGAATTGAATTTTGAAACCAAGATTCACACCTCTACTTTTAAGATGGCAGTACTGACACACAAATATGTCAAATATAATAGGTAGCACACACATTCTGAATGCCTTCGGCAGATCTCAAATGAGCCATTAATAACCTAGATTAATTTCAAAATTAAATTAATCAAAATTAATCTAGATGAAAAAAAAATAAAAAATCTATGCCCACCCCTAATTTGTACACGTCGCAATATATATTGCAGGAAAAAATATATCGCA
>JAUCMT010000056.1:4037103-4056189 GCA_032357475.1 Enteromius thamalakanensis
CAACACGTGAACGTCACGTGTCGTCGGCGCCGGTTCAAGTCGGACAAAATTTCTAACCGGCATGCACTACTTCAAGTGAGCCGCCAATCGGTCTGCGCAGCGCCGCATGAAGTCGAACGCACCTATGACAATTATATAGTGCTCAATTAAGTCTCCTTATATATAGCTATAAAAACAAGACAAAAGCAATAAATAATGCAAAATTAAATAATTAAATAAATGTTATGTTAAACATAATGAAATAATAAAATACATAAATAAATGTAGAAAGAAATGTATAAATTATATATAATTAATATAAAATGTTTATTATAAATGAATTTATTCATTTATTTGTATTTATTTATTTCTTCATTAATTGTTTTCGTTTATTTATTTAGCAGAAATAAATATGGATAAATAAAAAACATTAAGAAATCTATGTTTAATATTATAAACATTATATAATTATATAAATAAATAAATAATGAATAAATAAATAAATAAATAAATAAATAAAAAATATATATTAATTAATTTATTTATTTTTGCATTTAGTTATTTAATGATGTATTTTAAGATTTATTGATATATTTTAACCTTTATTTAATTATTTAATTTTTAGTAATTTGGCCCTCTATAATAAAATGCTTTTAATCAAGCAGTCAAAAGTTTGGAGAATGTAGAATATATATATATATAAAACAATAAACTATTTATATAATTAAAGTAATAATATAATATACAAATAAAACATGTTACTTTAAAAATACGATGATGATTATTATTACTATTTAAAATCATGTAATTTAAATTCATCATTAAAGTCATCGTGTACCAAAATTCATAAACTGGCACAATATATATTTATCTACAAAACTAATTTCAATCATTTAATTATGAACCTGTTTAATAAACTTTGAGAGAGAAACATGGAAATAATAGAAAAAAACAAATAATAGTAATAATAAAGTACTTCAGTTCTTCCAGGATCTTAAAGGATCCTTCAGATAGCCTAATTAAAAGTGTGCAGAAGACATGAGCATGTCTGTGATGTTTGATTTTCATCAGAGACGTGAGCTGGTGTTGAGAGATTCTTTCCCACGCTTCTCTCAGACTTGTGTTTATCTCATGTTTAGTGTGCAGGTGCAGTCCTGTTCCCTTCCTCCTGGACGGTTATCCTGCTTATCTGAGCCACTTTCACATCCAGCCCTGATCAAAACATGCCTCGCTGTAGTCACGCACCAGCCAGATGTTTGGAAACACTTGAATTTATGTTGCTCATGAACTAAAGCAACGCATGGTCAAACTCCTTTAAGATAAAATATTTACTTGATTTCCCCCTGAGACTAACATTTCAGTAATTTAATAGCACATTTGTTTGTTTATGATTTTCTGATATTTTTTATCTTATTTGTTTTCTGATGTTTTTATTGCATTTTTAAGTATACAAATTTAAAGTAAATAAATTAGTAAATAAACATTTATTGTTTGAATGTTTGATTACATAACAAACCATAATAATGCAATGAATACAAAGAAACATAACAATAGTCAAAATAAAACATATACACATAAAAAAAGACAACAAAAGTTAACATAATATTCATAATCCAATTTTTTTCATAATGTTAATGAGAATATTAGAATATTAGAATATTATTATTTATTTTTTATACATGCTACTTTTTAAATTCTATATTTTCTTTAAATCTAATATATATATATATATATATATATATGTTTGTGTGTGTATAAATTAAAAAATATATATTTTTATTTTATTTGAGCATTTTATTTTATTTCTTAAGATTATAATTATAGCACAGGAGATTTAATGGATCTCTTTAGACAACTTAATTTAACCTGATTTATCTCACCTTACTTCTAGTGTCTCATACAGTACCTCAGGAGAAATAAAATCTAACTCAAAGAAGTCATTGGTCATTTTCCAGTGACAGTATAGAGCTGTTAATTAAACACTGAGCAGCTCAGATCATTACACGAGACATGACTGAATTCATATTGAGATCTCTGACTTCAGAAATCATGAGATTAAAGAGATGAGAAGAGGTGAATGTCTTTTTGTTGAGTGTGTGTGTGTGTGTGTGTTTGCACTAGTGTCAGACCAGACATCTATATGAGAGTGGTTTTCTGTCCTCTGGATCTGTTCTGTGTCTGTGGTCATCTGTGTAATATCACAGCTCAGGTGGAGTGGTCAGTGAGTGAGGACAGTCCAGATTGATGAGAGATATGCTCCGTCACCACACATTCACTCACATTTCACTCGCAAATCAAATCCTTCAACACCTGCTGCTGGGTGAAGATGGCACAGTAACGCAGTGCTCCGGGGAAGATATTTATGAGCTTATTTGCCTAGAATTTATAGGGGGTTATTTATTGATTTATGAATATGTGTGTGTGGTATTGTACGGTCGAGGGTTGATGCGCAGGTGTTATCAGTGCTTGCTATCCCAAAATGTTTTTTTCTCATAAACAACTCAACAAATCTGATTCATTTTAAAGAATTGGTTCATTCGGACAGTTTTTGTAAATTTACATCATGAATTCATGTCTATGTGCAGTGTTTTATATAATCATTTTTATAATCTATCTTATATTTTTTAAGGTACAGTTTTTTTTATAAATTATGTTTAATATAGGTTTTATTATTAGACATGTTAAGATTTCTGTAGTATCAAGTTTTCATAGTTTTTCTAGTATTTACTTTACTTTAAATAAATGAACTGTACATAGACATCTGATTTATATTATATTCATATAATTATTTATATTCATATAATCTCATCCAATGCACACATATGAACATTTGAAGTGGATCAAAACCTCAAATGGTGACTACTTTGTAGATATATATTCTGCAATATTTGACATCTTATAACTACACACAAGATTTAGTAAAACATTCATTTATTTTTCCTAAATAGACCTGGTTGTTGTAAATATTTATATTATTTTATTTATGTTTGAGACATTTAAAAACAGCAAAAAAATATATATATAAAAAAGAGAAATGCATGTAAATATTATAACTAAATTAAAAATGAACAAAAAACATTATGTCTGTTTTAATAATAATAATAATAGTAATAGTAATAGTAATAAATACATGGAAAATGTTTCCTTTAAAAATATAATTAATTTTATTTTAACGAACAATAAATATTTTTAATACATTTATTATTGTGGTTTCAGTTTTAACTCACTTTAATAACTCTAATATTCAGTTTTTACAGTGTTTTTCAATATTGTATTATATATATATATTTATATATTTATATATATATATATATATATATATATATAGTTACAACATATTTTAAGCTTACACACTAGATATTGTAAAATACTGCACATAAATCAGATGCCATAATGTTTGGGACGTAATTGAAACAGATTTTTAGGAACACTCAGAGGTCTGTTTATCAGATGCCAGTGTCCACTAATGTTGTCCGTCCCATAAAGCTCCATTCCCAAATATCCGCCCCCGTCATGTACAAACAGCCTCTCTCTTGACGACCGCTTCTGTCACGTCACCATGGAGCTGTAAATGTGCGCAGTCATGGCAACAATCTCCATGCGGCAGACGACGCACAAGGGCCTTTAATGGGAAGAGTGTGAGTGTATTCAGAGAAACTCAGTTTGTGTGCTGTCCAGCCCTCATTAGTGCTTCTCTCGTCTGAGATCACGTAACAGTGGACAAACCTCAGCTGTGCCAGCGGGAAAGAGGGCATCGGTGTAAATATTTGTGTGGCTTTGCTTTAGTTTAGCAAATGTTTCCCCATCATGCACTGCTCTGGTTTGTTAGGTTTAAGTTGAGGGTTACGGACGGTCAGGGATTTGTTGATGAAAGACTTTCAGCTGGCCTTTTCTCTGGAGTGATACTTTGATCTGCAGAGGGAAATCAATGGAGGATGAGCACACAGGTCTTCTAGAGGTCTCATTATGAGCTTCTTACACTGGAGATCTACTGTCTGTCCCTAAAGCTTGAACCCTCTCAATGTGCTTTAAACATTAACCATTTTTATAACTCTTTTTTTTTTTTTTTTATTGGAAAGAGATATAGTCCAAAGCATCTGTTTATGACATTTGTCACTTTTACAACATTTCTAGCTTATATACTGTATATATATATATATATATATATGATCAAAAAGTTCTTCATTCCTCTTTAAATTACCTCCAAATTATACAAAAAATACTTTTACCATTTTCAAATTGATAAAATAAAAATTATTAAATAAAATAAAAAAAGTTTAAGCATTTTTTTAAAAATATATTGATAATTTGTATATATTTTAATAATACATGTTACAATAATAGCATTTTTATTTGTAAATATTTAAAGAATTTTTAATTGAAGATTAATAGTTTTGTCATATTTTGTATAGATAGAAGTAAAATGTATATATATTTACAAAAATATTTTTTTCATATATACAATTAATATAAAATATATTTACAAGAATTCTTAAGTTATTGTTTATATAATTATAATCACCCCAAAATAATTAATTGCTCCATAATTTTGTACAGCTAAACATATATATATTGAGTAAATTTGATAAAAAACAACAGCAACAAAAACGATATATCTCTATATATATCTATATAAATACATGTATGTGTGTGTGTGTGTGTGTGTGTGTGTGTGTGTGTAAAATTAAGTGTGGTGTTATAATTGCAGAGTTTAATTAGACTATTTACAAGTTTGATTACTTTTTAAAGTAGCACAAAAAGACCCTCCTTTTCTTTTTCCATGCATGCAGTTTGATCTTTGTCAGATGTTTGTGGGGGTATAAATAAGTGATTGTTTGACCGCGTAAATGCTGTACCCTCTCTGCTAAAACTACATTCAATCCAAACTCTTTACTAAAGCACAGACAGACAGAGAGAGAAAGAGGACAGTCCCTCTGGCAGGTGATAGCACTAATGAGATGTCCAGCCTCTCTCCACATCCCATATACAACACTGACATTTAACCATCTGCGGCGTCTCTTCCACTCTGAGTCCCACAAAGCTAAATACCACCGTCTGACATCTGGCGCAGCCAAACCAGAGCCCTGCCACTTCATTAAAGTCAGATAAATGTCCCTTCCTGACCCAGTGATATAGGATTGCACACACATAACACAGAAGAGATTCTTGCCTCGTACGGCCCAAAGCCGTCTTCATCTTTAATCTGTGGGGCTGACATTAAACATCCACCTTCATTTCTCTGTGATTAGAAATGGAAGAGTTAACAGTGTTATCTTCACGTACAAATGTGTGACATATTGTTACCGCTTTTGTGAAAAGCTGCAGAAAACAGCAGCACGGTCATAAGATTGTTCAGCTCAGCGATTCAAGCTGCGTTTGGGAATAAAAGCTGCAGGTCGGCGTCTCTCGGGGACTGGAGCTGGACGGTTAAGGTGAATTTTGGTGAGTTGGATTTGTTCTGTATTCAGAGTCTTAACGCTGAGCTGGCAGAAATCCGGTCCTACATCGCTAAACTGATCTTTTGTGCTGTGCTTGAGCGTGTGAAAGCTATGCTAGCAGACAATAAAGCTGATTCTCACAGGTGTGCAGGTTTGAAAGAACTTCATTTTCTCTCTTTGACCTCGTCCTCGAGTGCCGCTTGACCTTTGACATACTGTATTTATATTCAATTCTAGTCAATTTTATGATTCATGATAATACTATTAAATGAATATACATCTATTTATACCAGTTACGAGTTTTAAATGTATATGGATCTATTTAAAAAGTATTGAAATATGAATAGCTTTTTAAGTAAATATTACATTCATAAGCATCTAGTTGAAAAGTATTAAAACAATATTCATATTAATTTTACATGCATATAAATGTTTAAACAATATTGAAATCTTTATGCCAACTGATTAATAATTAGAAAATACTAAATAAATATACATTAAATTATAATACTATATTATTTGAAAATATTACTATACTATTATATTATAAACTATTGCTATACTATTATAAAATTAGTATAAATTTATTTATTATTATAAATTATAAATATTAAATTAATATAATTTATCTATTTAAATATATTCCAAGTACTAATATTAATATTTTATATTTAAATAAAATAGTAATATTATACAAATGTGTCTATTTAGGAAGTATTCAACATATTAATTTACACAGTAATAATATTAATGTTAAAAAATGTATATATATAAAAGTTAATTAAAATCTGAAAAAAACTGCCATTAGTATTTTTTAATAAAAAAAAGGTTTGTTAATCATTACACAATGTCAAATACATTTATTTATATTTTATTTTATTATGTATTTTTCTCTGTGCTATTGATACTGTAGACAAACTTCTGTATTTATTATTATTATAAATATTAGTATTAAATAATGCAACTATTTAAAAATATTTCAAGGAATATTAATTTATATTAAGTATTAATATTTTACAAATACGTTTCTATTTCGGAAGTATCCAAAATATTAATATTTACATGGCAATAATATTAATGTTAAAATATATTTTTAAAAAATCAAATTAAGATCATGACACACTGTCATTATTATTATTATTATTATTTTAATTACATTAATTTTAATTGTAAAATATAAATACATTTAATTACATTCATTTATTTATATTTTATAAATTTTTTAAATGTCTTTTTCTCTGTGATAGTGATACTGGAGACAGACTTCTGTTGTAAATGAGTTTTTATTGTAGTATAGACTTGGAACAGAAGTGCAGGTACTTTTGACATCACTTTATCCAACTATAATTTAACCTGTTTAGATGTTTGACTTTATGATATTAAACACATACCAGTGGCTTGTGGTTTTTGGATGGACTCAGTTATACGTTTATCTCCCATGATCCTCTCTGTCTGGTGGGCGAGTAATGGAGTTTCATCATATTGGCTCTCCAGACTCCTGCGCTTTTCCTCAGGCCTCGGCCTCTGTTTCTGAACCAATGCGATTGTGTCGAGAATGCTTTATACGAGTTCCCCTGCTCTTTCTCAGCTAAATGTGTTTAGAAAGTTTCTTCATCCACAGCCGGAGGTTCGTACACAATCTGTGATCTCGCTGCTCTTTCAGCGTAACTGTGTTTGCTTTCATCTGCTCTCCAGCGCTTCGGCTTTGCTTTTACAACAAAACTCTTTCAGATATTGATCTTACAACTAAACATTGTCATAAGAGCAAGCAGCCAGCAATTAGACTCATTTACGTTTTACTAACATTACAGCTTCTGGTTTGCCAGTTCAGTTTTTTTACAGTTTGCACTGACAAAGCAACAGGATGTATTTATTCTTTGAAATTGATTTCTTTTTTATTATTTTACTCTTTTATTTTATTCACACACACACACACACACACACACACACAATATTTAGCATGTATTTATACATGTATTTTATACAGATGACCTATTCATTTAGTAATTTTATAATTTTTTGTACATGTAAGAAATTGTAATTAGTGCTGACAAATGATTAATTGCAATTAAGTGCATTCAAAATAAAAGTTTTTCTATACATAATATACAGTATGTATGTGTACTGTATTGTGTATTAATAAATACACATAGATTATATATATATAGATATATATATATATTTTTTCCTCTATATTTTATGTTATACAAAAGTATACATAATATGTAAAAACAACATATTTTTCTTAAACTTATATATATATGTGTTTGTATTTATATATACATAATAAAAATGCACAGTAAACACACATACTGTATACTATATACATAAAAAATATTATTTTGGATGTGACTAATCACAAATAATCATTTGACAGCACTATAGAATAATACTATATAAAATAAATAATAAATACATGTAAATAAATATATATTCAAATTAAATAATACTCATTTGTAACAATAGATTGAATTTTATAGTATATTATATAAGTATATTTAATAAAGTACACTTAATACATAATTTTTAATGTGTAAACAATGTATTTTCTTAAATTGTACATGCACGTGTATGTTTGCATTCATATATACACAATAAATATACACAGTACACACAGACATAATGTATATTATATAAACTAAAACTTTTATTTTTTATGTGATTAATCGTTATAAATAATACTATATAAAATAAATAAGAAATGTATGCAATACATTAAATAAATATAAATTCAAATGAAATAATAGATATATGTCTGTAATAATATATTAATTGTATATATATATATATAATACATTTAAATAATAAAAATATAAATGTATGTATTCAATACTATATTGAATTTTTTAACATTTATTAAATTTTAAAAATACCTTTATTTAAATTCTGCAAAATTAACTCTCTTATCATCAAACCACTTTTCTCTGTATCTCTCTCTTTTTTCCCGTTAGTCCATTAAGGCCGGTTAGTTGCATGATAAGTTGTTTAGCGTCTGCAGAGGAAGCTGATGAATAAACACTCTCTGTCCCTCTGTGTGGTCTGTGACTGAGCTTCCTGACCGCTGGGACTCTTCAGATCATGAGTGAAGTGCGCTGACCACATGGACAGGAGCAGATAGAAATCTGATGACAGACAGACAGACACTTTCTTGAGGTGGAGATACTACCTGTACTTTTTACTTCTGTTTCCATTTTTTCTATTTCTTTGAGCAGTCTGTGATATGCAGTGATAGTATTTATCTACACGGCTTCACTGTGGCTGGTTTTTTAATATAGGAAACAGATATTTTGTATTTGCAACTAGGACTGCAACGACTGGTCGACAAATAGTCGATGGCAAAGTTCATTAGTAAGAAAGGTTGTTAGTGATGTCAGGCCTCGGAGGGGCTTTTTATTAACAAAAAAATCAAAAGAAAGTGTCCAAAGGGGAAGAAAGTTTCCAAAATAAAAGGGGAACTGGTGTCCTGGGACGTTAATTCGCGCGAATCTTTGCATTGACTTAACCTGTAAATCACTCGCGCCTAATGCTAATTTCGCATCTGGTGTGAACGCAGCATCACACTTCTCGGTTCGTTCCTCGGGTGGCTCGGCCACTAATGGCTCGCTTTCCTGGCGGCTCACGTTCCTGCGGCACTTATCTCGAGTGGCTCGCCTCTCCGGCGGCGATTAATCGCAATTAATCGTTTGACAGCACTAGTAAAATTATAATATACATAGTTAATTAACTAAGATTATTTAAATACGTTTGGAAAGGATTTGCATTGTGCATAGTACTTTCTTTAATATCCATTGATGTGTTTGGTGGGAGGTTATTGTTTTAATATATATTTTCGGTAACACTTTACAATAAGGTGTCATTATTTAACATTAGTTAATGTATTAATTAACATGAACATACAATGAAGTATTGCAGTATTTCTTGTTTGTTTATGTTAGCTCACAGGGCATGAACTTGTGATTTTAATAATGCATTATTTTCTAGTCTTGTACGGGAGGATGTTGAGCTGAAACTGGTTAGATACGCAGTGAGTTCATCAATCTTCTGCTCGGGTGGTGATGGCTATCACATGAGTGGTCATGCCGGCCCGTCACAGGTGCTGGAGCTTGTTTAAGCAGAGCAGGAGTGGAAGTACATAAGCTCTGTCCCCAGCGGCCCGCAGGCAGCCTTTATCAGCTCCTCCAGGGACGCCCATCCATTCAGGACCAGTCGCTGTGATTTAATTGTGCTTTCTGCATGACTGACTCTCACCTTCACACAGTCTCACCAGCTCAGCACATCCACAGGCTCTGAAAGGACACCGGCACACGCCAATAGAAAGCTGGAAGAACGTCTACACTGACAAAAATCTCATTATTTACCCTCATTAAAAAGGCAATTGGAACATTGAGGGGTCTGAGAGAAATTCTGCCCTCCTTTAGTACTTACTGTCCCATCTGAAGGAAAGAGGTTCAGACGTTTGATTCTCTCACATGAGTATTTAAAATAAATACATTTAAAAAAAAAAAAAAAATCTTGGATGAAAAATAGAAACATTGCCTTAGCAACTAACTAGAATAAACTTATATACTAACAGAATACGTTTATATATATATATATATATGAGTATGTGTGTGTAAAAATATATATATAGCCTATATATATACTGAGTAAGTGTATTAAATTACTTACATTTCTTAGATGTATCTTAATGGACTAGACTTGTTTAATGTAAAATGTTGTGCCGTCAAACGATTAATTATGATTAATCACATCCAAAATAAAAGTTTTTGTTTACATTATATGTATGTGTACTATGTATATTTATTATGCAACTATAAATACACACAAATACAGTACACACACAAACATATATATATATATATATAATATTAAAAGGAGTCTATAAAAAAAGTATTTATAAAATTAGTGTTACAATATATGAAAAAATAAATGAAAATGATGGCACACAGCCATTAGTATTTTCCAAATTAAGAAAAAAAAAAAAGTTTTTGTAAATCATTATCCAAGTTTTTTTTTCAATCTGCATCGAGTCTGCATTGATCAGACTACACAGATTGCTCTGTTTATTGTAGACAGAAATATGTGTTGCCTAAATATAGCTTTTGTATTATTTCTTCTGTACGCAGTCGTTCCTTCATTAGATTTAAATCAGACTGCAAACACTGGGGTAAAGCATAAATCATTGTGTGCTGCAGATCCAGTCGTGCTCCGCTCTGGTGTGTGTGTGTGTGTGTGTGTGTGTTTATGTATCGGGGTGAAAACAGCTTGTGTTGCATCTCAAGTAAAATCACAGGAGAACTTCAGACTCCTGTGCTTAAAGTGATCCGTCTAAAACACAATCTGCCGCAAACGCCTCTGTGTGGAGAAGGAGAAGAGAAAGAGAGAGTCTGAAGAGAGGTGAAGGTCAGGACAGATAGATGTTTTGGGAACACAAGATTATTTATGACTGAACTGATGAGAGCTGTTCTTGTGCGGACGGAAACAAACCAGACTGAAGAGCTCTTTATTCATCACAAAACATACCTTAACCTGTTTGCTTTCAGTTTCAGAGTTATTTTAAAGAAAAACATGTTTTTCATGTATTTTTTACAGTTTGCATCACATTTACGCTTCTGCTTTTTAAATATTTTTTTTGAAAATTTTAAATTCAGACAAAAAAGGTTGATCTATGGCATCGTGAAGCACCTTTATTTTTAAGAGCAGGTTGCATTTATGTGACCAAAATAAGGTACAAAAAATCTGAAATATTATTGCAATTTAAAATAACTTCTTTCTTTATGAATGCATGTTAAACTGTGATTTATTTCTATGATGTTCAGCATCATTACTCCAGTCTTCAGTATCACATGATCTTCAGGAATCATTCTAATATAAGAAACATTTCTCTTTATTATCAATGTTTAAAACCCTGCCCAATATTTTATTTTTAAAGTTCTCTGATGAATACAAAGTTCGAAAGAACAGCATTTATTTGAAATAGAATGTTTTGTAACATTGTTACTTTTGATCAATTTAGTGCAAATATTAATTAGTAACTTTTAAACAGTAGCGTATAATTATAATCAAAAACCATAATGACAAAGAAGGGGGCGGAGACACAAGGTCACAGACATTTTCAACATAAAAGTCCACACCTGACTAGACGGGAACACAGGCAGTCCGGGGTGGAGTGCCCTCTGATGGAGCTCGAGGGCACTGCAGCTGGCCAACGTAACAGGCACATTATAGAAGTAATAAAACAGGATGTGAAAAGCAGTTGGTGTTGACTTTCTGCTGAACTGTTATTGCACCACAGTCTTACTTTATCATTATCGAGCAGATTAATTTATTCCTTGACAAGTCCATTCGTCTTATAGAAACTGTTGATCACTCGGAGAACGGCTTCATTTAGCTCTGATGTCAGGCTTTCATTGGCTGGGCCGAGATATATGACTCTAATAAAGTTTGTTATTCCAAAAATAGTTTCCCCCTCTTGCCAAACCATGCTGATGTTTGTCTGGTAACCTCTGAAGGCCAATAAAGAGTGATATAATGATGCTAATGTAGGGAAATACTCCATCTCCGCTCATTATCTGAGAAGTGGCTGCAGAACCTGAAGAAGTCCACTTTCTTCCTAAAGCTCTTTCTAATCTAATGACGGAATTAGATGAGGAGGAAATAAACGGCGTCAGTGTAATTGGGTGGTGCTTTTAAAGAAGTTGTGGTTTATGAGGACATTCATGTCTTAATGTTCATGCCGCCTCACTCCGTCCTGAAGGACATCTGCTTTCTTTTGTTGGAAGTATATTGGTTTTATTCTTCATAATGGATAAAATGATGGAATACTTTATTATAAGTAAATGCACATCCATTTCTTGCAGAAACCTAGTTCTACCCCACAATTCTTGAATTGTGAGATAAAGAGTTGTATACTTTTATTTAATTTAACATTTTTTGTTTCATATTTTAATTTCAGGTTTTAATATGTAGGTATTTGAATTTACTTTCAATTAAATAATTAGGATTTTAATTTACGTCTCATATTTCTGCGTTTATGACTTAAAAGAAATACATAATTTCACTAATTGCTCAATTCACTTTTTTATTTTCTATGGAATTAAAAATGAAAGGTAACTTTCTCAGTAGTTAAGTTTTGAGTTTATATTTCACAAGTATTACGTTTCTTTTAAATTATTAAGAGATAAAAAGTTACAGTTTTCCTATTTTAAACCTTCTATCTTCTATACTTTCCTCTCTCTTGTGTGGGACGTGTTTAACATTCAAATCATTTTTGAGTCTTTTTTTTTTTTTGACATAATTGCAGGAGGCAGGAGGTTAGTGGCCTTCGTTCTCACCCAGCCGCAGAGCAAACAGTCATTAGCATGTGTTATCACTGATCAGCAGGAGCTCCAGCGAGGCCCTGGACAGCTGAAAATATACAGCCGTGCCGGTGTGTTTGCCAAGACCACCGACTGATGCAGATCCTTCGAATAAAAAGGACAAACCAGCCCTCCACGTTCAAAATCAGTCTCAATCAGATATTACTCCCGCTTACTCATCCAAAGCTCACCGGTGTAATGCTGGGACGTTTCTGTGGTGCTCAGAGCTTGTAAATCCATTGGGCGGTTGCTAACTTGTTTTGAGGAGCTGTAAGTGGTTTCTTCTTGTTAGCAGTTTTTAGTCACTGAAATACATACAAGTTTTTCATGCTTCAGAAGTATCTTGTGTGTATATATATATACAGTATATTATTACAATTCACAGCGACTGTTTTTTTATGTGAATATATGTTAAACTATAATTTATTTCTGTGATGTTCAGCTGAACATCAGGTTTCACAGATGAATAGAAAGTTCAAAATTTATTTGCATTTATTTGAAATAGAAATCTAAATTATTTTGTTGTCACTTCTAATCAATTTAATATATCCATTACATCCTTAAAAGAAAATGCTTTTCCTTCATTCATATAGTAATGGTATTGATAAAATTAATAGAATTATTGTTTTATATATATACAGTGGGTACGAAAAGTATTCAGACCGCCTCACTCTTATGTTGGATTTACGTATACACTGTTAAATTGCAGCCATTTGCTAAAATCATTCAAGTTCATTTTTTTCCTCATTAATGTACACACAGCTCCCCATATTGACAGAAAAACACAGAATTTTTTGACATTTTCACAGATTTATTAAAAAAGAAAAAGTAAAATATCACATGGTCATAAGTATTCAGACCCTTTGCTCAGTATTTAGTAGAAGCACCCTTTTGATCGAATACAGCCATGTGTCTTTTTGGGAATGGATTTGGGCATCCTCTGCCATTCCTTCTTGCAGATCCTCTCAGTTCTGTTCTGTTTTATTCTTCTTTGTGTCGTTGTTGTCTCTGTGTACTGGAAGCTGTGACACCAAAACAAATTCCTTGTATGTGCAAACACACTTGGCAATAAAGCTCTTTCTGATCTATCTCTTTCTGTCTCTGAATATATATGGATAAAGTGATGATCTCTGAGCCAGAACAGTTTATGGGTCAGTTTACCCGCGCCGTACCCTCGCCAGGTCGACCCTTTGTGTAACCGCTCAGCTGGTCATGCGCTAAACGGACAGTGGAGATTTACCAGCTCTCAGCGAGTACCAGTTTCCCGTGTGCTTCCTGTCTGAAGGTGACTTTGAGAGTGAGGCGGGTGAAAGGGTGAGTGTAATGAAATGACTGATGCCGCATGACGCCTGTCAGCTCGGCTAATCGAGGACGACACACTTGGCTGCCCATTGACTGGCATGTGTCTGAGAAACACTGTAGAAATGCTAGAGAGGCACATCAACTTGGGCTTTTAACCTTAACTTCAAACCATCAGTAACTTCTTCTAATCAATTATAAAACACACTTTATTTAACCATGTTTTGGATCCAAAACAAACTTTGTATGCTAATACATGAGTATTAATGCTGCTTTATTGCGATAGTTCAATGCATGATTCTGGTCATGATGGCCGCTATCTTCTGAACTCATGTCTGTTTTTTTAGCGTTATGGTCATATTTTAGGGCGGATGGGGTCAGGGTGACACGACCTTGATTGAGAAGTTTCAGTAATGAGACACCAGGTCAGGAATGAGATGCAGTGATCAGGTGCGGAAGAAGAAATGTAAGAGTAGAAAACAGGCACAGCTATCAGCCGCTGATCTGACCTCACAAGACAAAATACTTAAATATCTCTGATAGTCTTTGTTTTATGGTGCCTGTGACTTGTGGCGGTAGGAGACGTCACATTAATTAGTATACGATGTCACCGGCAAGCCAACACAGACACAGTGGGAGTGACGTCATGCCTCGGAGAGGCAGTTTCTATTTAAAAAATATATCAAAATAAAGTGTCCAGGGGGAATAAAAGTGTCCAAAAATCAAACGAAAAGGGGAAACTGGTGCCCTCGTCGTGCTTCAAGGGAGAAGTGAAGGTCAGGGAGTGTTCCAGGGAAAAGGGTCCAGGCAAGGGGCGGAGGCCGGCGGCCGCACGCGCTCCCCTCTTGACTCGGGGCGCGAGAGTCGGCGGCTTCTCCAGCGGCATCATACCTCGCAGCTCCTCCTCGTCCAGCGGGGACTCAACAGTCCGTGCAGAAGTGGGTGCGTCTCGGCGCGTTCACCTTCGATGCGTCGTCGCCGTTTAACGGGTGCAGCTCTCGTCCGGCGGCGTAGCTAACTACCCCCGCTCCCTTCCTGAACCCACGAGGACACCAGCGTGCATGCACAAAAGGGGAAGAGACCGGTCTCCCGAGGAGGGGCGCGCGTAGTCCTCTTAACGGCGGCGTTGATGAGGCACCATTACACTCAGGTGCCTTTCATCACACGCCGCCAGCCGTGCGTAGTCCTGCGCCCCTCCTCTCATCCGCCCACTCCCGTCGGGAACCTGCAGAAGGGCGGCGCTGAAGGACGGGGGAGGCGATGATAGCCCGGCTGCCTCGTCACAACGTATATGACGTCATTTTGGCTAAATTAATGTTTTGTCTCATTCTGTTTGCTGCCTGCGTCTGAGTGACAAACTATGATATTATTAACTGACGGATTCTGTTCATATTTTAAGTCCTCACTGCACAGTGTAGACATCTGAGAGGCGGGAGAGTTAGAGCTCGCACTCGCGGGGCAGACCGGCCACATCTTCCAACTAAACGATAGCTAAGGTTTTTTCAGAATAGTTGCTAGTTTTGTCAGTATACACCTGTTATGGAAAAATGCCGCCAAGACGACTAAAAGTTGCTAGAAGTCGTGCTCGTGTGAGTGAGATGTAGGAACTGATGGCAGGGTGGTGGGTATTTCTTTGCGGTTGATCTGGATATTGTGGCGCACCGCTACAAATAAATCAGCGTATGGGAAACCCTGTATGTGTATGTACTTTAGACTTGACGTTTGTCTTTCCCTGCTATAGTGGTGTTTAATTTCACACTTTAATGCCGCTGAAGTGGTTTGTCATTTGTGTCATTTTCTGTGTGATTTATGAAATAGTTCACTGTTCAGTTACACTGCCCTCCTTCGGCCCTCCTCCCTGGATGTTTCTTGAGGGTTTTCTCGTCACCTGTTGTGTTTTATGTCTTCCCGTGGACTTCACAGCAGTCGTGGTCAGGCGTCCCACTGAGGGGAGCAGGCCAAGCAGATCTAAAGCAGTTCACTATATTAACCATTCTTAATCAATCATCAGGTAGAAAACTCTTTTATTGATCCTGCGCTGTGCTACATCACTCACTGAAGTGGGGGAACGAGGGACCAATGGTAATAAGGTAAAAAGCAAGTTCCAAGGTTTTCTTGGTTCTTTTGTAGGCAGGACATAGGAAAGCATTATTTGTGGTTTTCATTATGATGTTAATGTGATTTATGTGTTAAACAACATTTATTATATACTGCACATTTAGCTTAAACTTATTTACTTCAAATCTGACATGACATCCGTGTGGAATATCTGAATGTGTTTTGGTTGCTTGACATTATTATATTATATACTGTAAGTGGCTTTGAAACACATGCTATAGATGATAAAAGCAATATGCGTTTTATTACAGAAAATATAGTAACTGACATAAAAATGATGTAGGTGGGATGATCTTGTTTATTTAACTCGTAGCACAAGGTCAGATTGGTAATAGCTGTGTATTGTTTTTGTGACTGGATTGATTGGTTCTGTGTTTGTTCGTGGGCTCCACGCTGCGCTTCATTAAAATCTGCACTGCACTTGGACCTCATTAGGCTTAATGAGCCAATATCCGTCATCCTCAACGAGCTTTATATGAAGCAGAAGAGGATTCTGGGACTCCTCTGCTCTTGTTCAGAGGGACACGGGGCAGGAGGACTTTAGCTGGATATTAAGGGTCACTCTATCAAATCTGACCACAGCGGGTGATGGATGGATGGACAGATTTACTGTCTCTCATGTATCTCAGTGCTGCCCTGCAGTAACTTCTGTTGCTCAGTTACGGCTGCCAAGAGAACAGAATAACAGTGACACAGATCATGGGGAGTGTGTCACACACACACACACACACACACACAGAGTGTGTCTGTAGACGCTAATGAGCATCTTCAGGTCGTTCAGTAATGATTGTCTGTAATTACTCATGTTAGACCTGATAGCTGATATGATGATGGCTAATATTATAAATCTACTACTGTTTTAAAGTTGATGTGATTTCTGCAGCACTATCAGCTCCAAGAACAAGTGCACATTAAAAAGTACATTGTTACATTAAATACATTGTTACAAATACATCAACAATTCCTGAAAATATGTAAATATATTTTATTTTATTTATGCACACTTTACACATACTATTAGTTATTGGTTATAATAGTACGCATTTTATTTTATTGTAATATTAAGTACATTTTTTTTTAACTTTATGCTGAAATTTTGCTTTAAAAAAGACCACACATTTTTTATTTTATTTTTACATTTATTTTGTAATAATTTTTTGTTTATTACGGAGAATATACTATTTTAATGACAGAGCTATTGGGAAGTCACTCAAGAAAAATTTTACATTTGCCATCAAAACATTTTCATTTTCAGTAGAAACAACACATAACTGTTTAGTAGGCGTACTTTTAAAACATGGAATAAAAAATATGCTTACTTTTTGAATAGGAAAAAATAAAACATGTTGTCTGGAAATAAAATAAATATAAATATAAATACATATCATATATATATATATGGTTAATATTTTATGATTCAGACATTCAGTGATGTGCTGCCATAGGATTTCTGAAAGAGAGAAGGATTCCTCTTTGCACTGCTGTATTGTTGGATTGCAGGCGCTCTCAGATGAAGATGAAGGCACTGAGGTGGGATTGTCGGTGATCTGCTTTCAGCTCAGCTTTTTTTCTTGGCTGCGTGAGTTTCTGGCAGATGAGATTCATTCAAGGCCCTGCCTTTATTTCCTACTTTAAAAGAAACATTATCCTTCTGTCCTCGTAATAAAGCTGTCAAGAGGACAAACTTCATCCATTTACACCCATCTGGGAAGCCCAGAGCTGCGGTCCTACAGACGGAAAATGAGATTTGAAATCAGTTATGGGCGAATGAAAAGAAAAGTATGAGTTTGAGGGATAGTTTGTGTCACAGATCCTGTGCTGCTTTTCAAACGCAGTCGCTTGAACCCAAATTAGTAGCTGTTAGCACAGCAAAGATGGGGCTTGTTAAGTCTCATCGCTCGCGTTCATGATCGCCATGCTAATATCGAGTCAGGCCACTTTGAAATGCAGTTTTTAATTGTCTCTCACTTCAGTGTGAGAGCATATGCTGCAAATATTCAGTGAAAGCTGCTCGTTATTTCTGATGAGCGCTGGATGCGGCAGAGAATAAATCAATGGCTCCTAATGAGCTTGGACGTGAAGTTTTGGCTGCTTTCATTCATAGAAAGAAGAAAGGGCAGTACTAATGCTGTAATCATTTAATGTAATCACATATGATCCTGCACTCAATGCAATTAAAATGACTAGCTTTGCTTGGCTAATTTGAGCTGATAACCTGACAAACACTTTCTTGGCAGAAAGTCAATCCTTATACACATGCTTGTACCTGAAGCTTGAAAACTAACCTAATATTTTGTGTATTTTATATATTGTCATTATTTTGCGTATTATATAAGTAAATGTTTTCACTTTTTGGGATTTTTGCTCTTTTTTGTTGCTAAGTGTAAAGTTGTATTTGTTTATAATATTATAAAACACACACACACACACACACACACACATATATATGTATATTATAACTATAATACATTTTAATATTTAAAAATATATATATATATATATTTTAAATAATTATATATTTATTATATTTATTTTGCACGTTTAATCCAGTTTAGTATAAAAGTAGCATGCTAAAATATTTAAATATATGCAAGATTTTATTACTAGCTTTTGTAATATTGCATAATGTTATTAATATTTAATTACACAATGCATCTAATGCAGCTTTATAATATATTATATTATGTGTTTTAAAATATAATACATTTTAATATATAAGATTTTAAAAACTTGTTTATATATTTGTTTACTTATTTTTGCATTTTATTTTGTGTAAACAAATTTTAGAAGCACAAAATAATTGTTATCCTTTATATATGTCATGATCAGCTGGAGGGCCAGCTCAGGCCTCAAGAGGGCACTCCAGTACCCCCCGAACTCTGTGTGTGTTTGTC
>JAUCMT010000056.1:4056289-4076054 GCA_032357475.1 Enteromius thamalakanensis
TTTTTGACTCCGACTTTGCCTTTGTCTCCTCTAACCCTGTCTGCTGGCGATTTACCTTTGTTACCCTGACTCTGATTGTTATTAAACACTGTTGCATTTGAGCTCGCACGCCTCGCGTCTTCTCTGTTCGTGATAATATATGTATAATGCATTTAAATATTGTAGTAATACATGTAATATATTTATTTAAAAATAATGCATTAAATATCCCTTTAGTAATTTTTTGTATTTTACTAATATATTAACTATTCATATATTTGTTTATTTATTTATGTATTTTAATCCAATTTTGTGTAATAAAAATTGTAGAATCACAAAATAATTGTTCTATTTTGTTATATATATATATGTGTATTTTAATATTGTACTAAAACATGTCGTATATTTATTAAAACATAATGTAATATATATTTCTTTAGTAATTTTTTGTATAACAATAACATTCAAATTGCTATTAGAATAGCTAGCTATATATATTAAGCATGCATACAGCACACACATGCATACAGAAAGTGTAACATTAGTCTGAGATCAGATGTTCTCTATCAAATCAGAAACTGAAAGTATAATATGTACTGTGTGTGTAGTACATGCGTGCATCTCATACATGCCAAATATTCCTAGTATCGGAGAGGAATCTCAGTGATAGTATGATAAACGCAGTGGTTTGAGTCTAGCTGTCCTGTCTCGTTCAGATGCGTCCATCAGGCCGGTTGCATGGAAACTGCAGTCTCCTGTGACTAGTTTAACCATTTCTCTTTCCTGCAGCGCTTCCTCTCATCTCTCTGAATAATGTCTGGTTGCTCTCATGGAGCTGTGCTCTCTGTGGCCTGTATAGCGTGACACTGGTTGAGTGGCGCTGGGAAGTCTCGCTGTCATCGCTCGAGTTAATAAGGAGCAGGCCGTCAGAGCTCTGGACTAATTGGAGCCGAGACTCGTTTATTCATCGGAACGGCTCTGTTTCTGGAGCGCCGCACGCTCTCAGTCATCTCTCTCAAAGGCGTTTACATCAGGAGTCTTCACACTTTTATTGTGGCTTTGTGGAAATTTCAGCGGCCTCTCCTGAAAAAAATGTGCGCTGAAAAGTTAATGATGTTAAAAAGCTTTTGATCTGAAGTGTAAAGCCCTCAAAGATACTGTATAGTACTCATCAGGACTATTGTGTGTGTGTTTCTACTGAACTGCATTTCCGGCTCAAATCTGTCCTCAGAATTAAGCTAATCTGGTGGCAACCTCTTTTGCATAACTTTTACATATTATTCAGAATTTTGCATATTGTTTCTGATTTTTTTATGAAAATAATAAACAACTCATTCATTTAATAATTAAAATGTAAAATTGTTAAAAACTCTACAATTAATTGAAGTATATGTAAATATATTAATGTCACAATATAAACATGTATAAATTGATTTGTCTACCATATATTATAAATTAAAAGTATGTTAGAAAGAGAGAGACTGAGAGAGTAATGTTTATTAATATTTAAAATATTAATATATTAGTATTTAAGGTTTTATATATATATATATATATATATATATTTGTTATAGTAAAAAGCAACAATAATAATAAATGTTATAATAATAATAATAATTTTTATACAGTATTTTGAATATTTTTTTCATATTTTGTTTAAAAATTATTTTAGGAAATATTTATTTGCTATATAAAATTGTATTTATATTCTAACAATGTACATAAATAAACAAAACATCAAAATAAAATAAAAACTAAATTAAGAAAAGTCTCATAATATTTATAACTAGGTGTGTGTAGAAGCCAAACACATCTATGGAATATCTCTGTAAGTTAATCTGTGTGTGTGTGTGTGTGTGTGTGTGTGTGTGAAGAACAGAGGTGTTACTCTGCTGTGTGAAACAGCAATTAAAATGCTGTGATGAAGGACACACACACACACACAGTCATTTCCCATGATTCACACTCATTAGTTTCATTCACCTGCTATTTGTCTTTACATTTATTCAAATGACCCAGAAGCCCGTCACATATTTGCATTTCAATCTTCTGGAGATTATAGAGCAACATCTGCCAGCTGATATTTACATGTCATACATGAAACACTCATAATCTTACATCTTGCATGGATGTTTGTTCACAGAACGGGTTGCAGTGCATTCTGGGATTGCGTACTCGTATTAGAATGTGATGTAGGTAGACAGCACTGTAGGTTTTCTCATGTCACGGATGATACAGAGGCTTTCTGCTGATGCTGCAGTGTTTTATCACTCTTCATTACTGCTGATATTTAGACATCAACGCCACCTACAGATAACAGAATAACAGAATTATCTGAAGGATTTTCTGTTACAAACATCCAGCAGCAGGATTACCCCTTCCTGTGCCACTTCCTGTCAATAAACCAATAAGAAGAAAAGAGACTAAGAGAACAATTCTGGCTTGTATTCTGGATAGATCTGCTCACACACACAAATAATAATAACAATAACAATATAATAATAATAATAATAATCAGCTAAATGTATCCCAATATTTTATGATAAAATAATAATAATTCTTAATAATAATAATAATAATAATAAAAACAACAACAAAGTAATAAATTGTACAATAATAATTGTACTAAGTAATAAAAATACTTTGTACTAAGTATAATAATACTTATTATTGTTATTATTATACGTACATGTACAGTATAATCACAAAAATAACTTATAATAATATTGCAATGTTACAATACTAATATTTCTTCTTTTGTTTCATATTTTCATATATTTAAAATTCAGTTTGATATTTAATAATAAAAAGTAATCATAAAAACAATACATATTATAATGATTATAGTCACAAATTTGAATTATTAGTATTATAATAATAACTTATCATCATCATCATTGTTATTATTATTATTATTTAAGTACTATTATTATTTTAAATAAAATAAGAAATACTAGAATTGATATTTTGTTTTCAAATAAAAAAAAAATCTAATATATTAAATAAAAGAAAGTAATATTCTTAATGTTTTATTTTTGCTTTGCAAATAAAAATGTAATAAATAAAAATTAACATTAGTAATAAATACTAATATTTATTGTTTTCTTCATTTGCTCATTGTGGACTGTTAAAGAGATGCAGCATTATTTATTCTAATTAAATGTATTTCATATTTAATAATAGCAATAAACCATACAGACATTTCTGTTTCATTTCAACTAATTCTACATGTTTTCCAGGCCGTATGCAGTCTAAATGGTGTGGTTTAATGATAAACGTTTGGTGTTTTTATCTTTATCTTTAGAACACTCATGTTAAATCATGTTTTTGTGTGAAGTATTAATTGTCATGATATTACAGCTGGTCTGACCCTAACCCTTTCTGTTGCTCAGCCATCACTAGCGTGTTCTGAGTGGTCTGTACTAGATGGCAAGTAAACCCTAGAGATGTAGAGACGTGTGTTAATAAAAGAGCAGCTCGTGTAAACACTAAAGACAGCAGCAGATCGCTATCTTCAGCTGCAGGACATAGATTTCATCTCCAAACACCCTGGATGAGCTCTGGATAGCACTTCTAAACACTGATGGATTTATGTGAGCGGTGATGTCATCTTCAACCTCCACCAATGGGGTGTGATTGAGGCGGAGCTTTCTATATGTGTGAACAATGAAAGACATTAATTACGACATAAACTCTTCATGGTGATTAAAGAATGTTAGCCAGCTTTTTCTTCCTTTTTATCCTACTGCAGCACTTATCCCAAAGTCTTATTATAAAATAATATGACTAAATGTTTAATTAATTATTATAATATTGCCTGTGATATAATAATAAATAGAAAAAATAATATTAATATTATAAAATAATTAATAGGACAAAAATATATTATTGTTATTGTTATTAAACTAAATAAGAAAAATGGATATAAAAATATTAATAATAGACAAAATAATATTGATATCAATAATTGTTGTGATAACTAACATATTATTATTTTACAAAATAATATATAAACAAAATAACAATGTTGCTTTAAAAAGAAAATAAAAAAATATAAAAATAATATTCATTAAAAAAAATTATAATATTGATTCAGAAATATAATATTAAATTAGTTCTTAGTTATTATTTTTATTATTATTAAATATTAAACAAGATAGCAATATTGCTTTAAAAATAATTCTTTGGAAATTAAACAGTCAAATAATAAATAAATAAATAAAATACATTGTTAAATAAAAATACAATTGTTGTAAAATGTTGCTGAATTACAATAACAAACAAAATAATATTAATAATGATTATTTTAAACTAAAATATTATTGGTTATTAATTATTCAATTAATTAATTATTCAATTATTAATATTATTCAAATATTAAACAAAATAATATTGTTGCTTTATAAAGAAAATATTAAAGAAAAATAATCTGATAATATTAATTACAAATATATTTTACTACTGATTCATAAATATAATATTATTAAATGTGTTCTTATTTTTTTATTATTAATAAATGTTAAACAAGATAGCAACATCATTTAAAAAAAATGAAACAATCAGATTATTAATTGATTGATTAATAAATAAAATGCCATTTATGTGCCTTCTCATTGTCAAATGTTGCTGAATTTAAATGCTGTTTTAAATTTCCTTCAGATTTAGTAGTCCTAAAACTACTGCAACTAATTTGTTGCTCTGTCAGCATAACTTTTACAGTTTTTGATTTAAATTGTGAAATCAAGAGCAGAGTTCTGCTGGGTCTAATAAAACAAAAGGAAGGAGTTTGAGGGATGTGTGAGTCTGAGAGTGAAGGTTATGCTCATTTGTGAGTGAGAGAGAGCTCAATTAGCCCTGGAGGGAGACGTGTTCTACATCGCTCTCTCTGTGTGAGCTTCAGTGTTTTTGTGTGCTAATGAGAAACCCTGGACCATTCCCTCTCTAAAAGACACTTTGGAGGTGGACGTTCAATTAGCCGCTGGAGAAAAGCGGTCTTTCAGAAATCAGTCTGGAGAAATGATAGACTTCTGGACACGCCTCCCTGTCCTCCATTGGTCAGTCAAGAAGATATTTAGATGTTTAGAAGGTTTTATTTGTTGTATTAGTAGTATTACTTGTTTTATTTAGTTCTAATGTATTATTGATACATATTACTGTATTATTTATTCATATAATATCTATTCACATTTATAATTTTATTTTCCATTATATTAGTATTTTAACATTTATTCTATATTATTAAATTATTTAATCATGCTCATGATAAATAAATATAAATATATATATATATATATATATAGGTATATGTGATTTCAGCTGTGTAATCAATCAAAAACTTTTTTTATTATAATTATTTTAAATGCTGTCAAATGATTAATTGCGATTAATCACATCCAAAAAAAAATGTTTACATAATATATTTGTGTGTGTATGTATATATTTATTTTGTATATATAAGTACACACACCTGCAGTATAGTGAATATATTTACATGTATGTACATTTATACTGTATATTTGAATTCTTATATTTTATATTATATATAAAATTTATAAACAATATTTGTCTTAAATATGTGTTTGAATTTATATATACATAATAAATATATACAGCACACACACATAAAACTTTTATATATATTTTTAAAATTTTGATTAATAATTTGAAGTAATAATTGAATAATTTGAATAATTTGAATTTTAAACCATTCTAAAGGATCAGGCCTGGAAGGGATTGATTTCATCTACATCCTGTGATGATGCAGCACTGAAGAATCATGGGAATCAGTATTTGTGATGAATTGTGTGTGTTTCAGGAGGTGATCAGACTCGGTGAGATCCTGATGAAGTCAGTATTGAGGATCAGATTCAGTCTTGATCAGCTTCTCCTGTGTCTCTTTAGTCAAAAATCAACAGGTCATGTGACTCCTGACAGCCAATCACTGAGTGAAACCTGAGCTGATTTGAATACAGATGGATGGATGTTCATTAGTCTGAGCATCTGCTCTCAGTGCAGTATAGCAGTATGGTGTTTTATGAAATGCTTTGGATGATGATGTAAATACTGTAGTACAGGTACGTGAATATTGCCTAAACACACAACACTGCTTTCTATGGATATTTTGCTTTCTTTTATGATCTCAGTGTTTCTCAGAATCTATGATCTCAGAATTTCAGTGGAATTATGGGTAACTATCAATACTCTATATGATGAAATACTTTTCACTACAATTATGGGTGATTTTTCCCCAGCGCTGTAGTTGTCGTTGGGATTATGGGTGATTTTTCACCAGAATGATTTGTTATGTGTGAATTATTGGTGGTTTTATGTCCCCTGAACTATTTGTGATTTTCACTGGAATTATGGATGGATGTTTTTCTTTTCTTTTCTTTTTTGCTGGTATTATTTTTCATCTATATTTATTTATTAACAGAGTCTTGGTTCTTCTTTAAGATTTTAGTTAGTTGCCAAGGCAACATTTCTAAATTCTACATTTTTAATTATTATTTTTTTTACTTATTACTTTATTTAACCCTAAGGCCAGTTAACCCTGGGTTTAGCGGTGTTTCACTCCTAGTTTATGAAGACGTGTGGTGAAGTACTATTTGGTGAAACAGATGAAATAAACATGATGATAATGCATTATTTTCATCAGAACTGTGAAGACTTCTGGGAGTTTATCATAGACCATGATCTAGTGGCTGTAACTCAATGAAAAGATTCATCAGAGAGAGAGAGAGAGTCACAGGCAGAATATTACACCTGATGTAAATAAAACGTACCTAGAGATGTGTTATGCTGGATTGCTTCTCTGATGGAGGTTAATTGGTTGCGTGTGGTAATGATTCTGTGCACTAGGTGGCGCTGTGAATACACAGAAACTTCTGAGACATACATACACTGCAAAAATGATTGTCTTCTTGGTATTTTGTCCCGTTTTCTAGTATAAATATCCACATATTATAAAGTACTTTAATTAAGATGCATTTAGTAAATTAACCTAACCTAAATTAACATGTTTTCCAAAAATATTACTCAAACAAGTAAACATATCTGCAAGTGGGGTAAGAACAATTATCTTAATTCAAAAGCCAAAAAGATGATTTTTATCACCCCATTGCTAGATATTTTACTTGTTTAAAGCAACAATGAACAAAACTAGGATATGTTTTATTAGAAAACAGGACATCTTGTCAAGTAAATGCGATTGGAGACTTGGTAGATATTTAAATGTATTGAAGAAGAAAAGAAAGTTTTTTATTTGCTTACATTTTTAAATGATCAGTTTTTATTTGATTGTAGTTTTAATATTAAAGCGACAGTCCTCAGTTCATTGTTTTATTCATTATTCAGATATTTTTGTAAACATTAACATGTTCTGTGTTTTATTGTAGTTCATCCTGATAAATAATCCTACATGTTGACTGTCAATTTTAGTTTTTAAACAATTTTTTAAAACAATTTTATTTTAAAACAAACATTTGCAGGAATTAATTAATAAATGATAATAAATAACAATTTTAATTGATTAATATCATTTAAATTCTCTTTAAATTATACTTCTCCTTGCTTTTTTATTTTATACATTTTTCTAATTTATTATTGTAATTTATTATAAATAGTAATTTAATTTAATAATTGATTTACGTGCACATATCTCAAGCTTCTTAATGCTTTTCATGCTGTTTTATGTTCATCGTTTTGGGCGGGACATCAGTGATTTGGGTCTCAGAGCACTCTGTTGGGATTATAGAATTCCATGCAGACATACAGATGATGAACAAATACAGATGTACTCTAGTGTGTGCGTGTGGCGTCTGAATCTTGGAGTGGATTAGTCTTTTAAAGTGGACGGTAGCGTAATGAATTAAAGTCCAATCCCTCCTCCTGACCACTCTTAATCTGCACATGTGTGCGTTTAGATGGGATTATGTATTTTTCAGGACAGCAGGACTCTCTCTTGTTGTTCATGTATGTATTTATTCATGAAGGATCAGTGTTGATCAGGAGATCTGCAGCTGCTTCAGTGTTCAGGAGTTTGATCTTTGTTGTGATTTCACCGCGTTTATTGATACTGAGCACGAAATAACTGGTTCTTTTAGAATCTTTTTTTCCATAAACAAATGATTAAATTGGTGAAAAGTTGATAAATAAGACATATTAATAATCAAGAAAAGAAAGTCATTTCTAAGTGGGAGCCAGGTCTTAAAAAGACCTGGAAAAAAAATCATTTATTTCATTTTGAGTACTTCAACTTTAATTATTAATGAATTACCAAGGCAACTTTCCTCATTTTCTTCAAGTTCCTTTTCAAGTTTTTCATTATTTCAACATTTTATTGTATTTTTTGACATAGAAAACTGTTTTATTTCAGCTAGGCAGTATTTCTAATGTGTTAAAACACTGAAATACTCAAACTATAAGTATATAAACGTTTAAAGAAAGACAGAAACCCAACACATTTACTAAAACTTGAACTACATAATAATCAAAATATAACATTTTAAGATTATAACATTACAAAACTGACACTAGAACGTTATTTAGAATAGCGTGTACTAATAAATCATTCAAAATAACATTACGAAGATAAACAATTATGATGGTTAATTTTTTATTTATTTAACACTTTCATTCAATTTCGAGTCACTCGGCTCTGTGTCTGTATTTCACAGTCATTGTGGCTTTTACAAATGTGTTTCTGCATCTGATCTGTTGAGAGGAAGATGTGTTGTGTCCAGATGGCATCGGTGGACCTGTAATCCGTGTGTGGTTTCACAGCTGGGATTACAGTGGGCCAGTCGAGCATCTTTGTCTGTCTGTGTTCATCTCTGCTGTCCGTCAGGTCTCCAGATCTTGTGCTGTTTGATTGTGTGTTCGGATCCAGGTAAGATAAAAAGCTGTCCAGGTCAGAGTCAGGATTTGCTCACTTCTAGCTCTGTGTAGAATTGTAATGAATTGACTCGTCAGATGTGTTTGTGCTGAGAGCTCTGTGTGCTTTGAGAGATTCTGGAACTAGGCGTCTCGATGTCAGTGCCGTATGATGTGTAGGATTGGGTTTATAATAATATCTAAGCAGCTTCTTTGGTGTGTTTTTGTCTATAAATGTGTAAAGTACTGTAACTGCACACACACACACACACGTCTGTTTTTGTGAAAAGTGGACGTGATGGTGATTATACTGTACTGTATGTGTTGTTGTCCTCCACCAAGCGTACCCTTTTTAGATTTTAGATTTAAAAAACTTCATTCTGTGTGATTTATAAATGAAGACGTGGGGTAATGTCACCTTTATTTTGTAATACCTGTGTAAAAAAGACCTCATTTGACACACACACACACACACACACACAGAGTATTTGTAATCAGGCTTCACTTTGCTGGCAGATGATAGTTGTTCACTTAACTAGTCCATGAGAGGATTGGGTGATGATGTTTTATTTTAGTTTGCCAGGATAATAATCCTCAGTGTCTGACTGTCAGTTTAACTTTTTATTTTATTTTACATTTATTATTAAATTAGACATGTATTTTTCCACTTAAATGAAATGTGTATTTCTGTTTAATTTATTTTTTTTATTATTAATATTATTATTATTTAATTAGTCATGCATTTTTTCACTTTATTTGAATTAAATCTCACATAACCTTTTTTGTATTTGTTTAATATATCATTATTATTATTATTATTATTATTATTATTTAAATAGACATTTATTTTTCCACTTTATTTAAAATAAATTTTACAGTACTTTTCTTTGTTTGTGATTTAGAAAAGATGCCATCTTACCAATAAGTACATTTCTTTCTATGCATAGTCAATGAACATGAGCTTTTGTTATGAACTGGTGCAGTAAACAACGAGTAGTTGTGCACAAATGACTCTGAGAGAGCGTCTGATGGTGTCTCTGTTCTCTCACAGGGGCTGTGTTTCTGTGTTTGGTGGACGTGGTTCCTGTGAAGAATGAAGATGGCGTGGTGATCATGTTTATTCTGAACTTTGAGGTCATGCCGGACGACAAACTGCACGACCCGCAGGATCTCAATCATAAGCTGCCTGTGCTGTGGCGTCATTCAAGTACGTCCTTTTTGGAAGAAAAAAAAGATTTTGAAGTGGTTTAGAAACTGAAACTCCCCATTTAAAGCTGGTAATTGCATGGAATATATAATAATAACAGAAGTAAATTAATAACAGTGCTGTATATAGTAGTAGTACTGTGTTTTGGAGCATTTTTAATCATTATGCTGTAATTAAATATAAAAATTAACATGTCACTTCACAGAAATAAAATAGTTTGATAATTTTTGTTTCCCTTCCATTCCAAACCTTTTCTAGTAAAAATTTAAAAAGGAATTTCTATTGTTAATCGTTTTATATATGCATGCGTATACATGTGCTTATTAACATATACAGTAACTGCCCTCATTTACATATCAATACACATTCAGCTGTTTTAGCCTGGAATTATTAAAGAATATTACAACTGTAGTTGTAAAAAAGTTGTGAAAATTTGATTTTGATTAATAATTCAAGTCATAGAAATTTCTATTGTGTGTGTGTGTGTTATTAAAGTAGTGCTGTCAAACTACTAACCGCGAATAATGGCATCCAAAATAAAAGTTTTTGTTTATGTAATATAAGTGAGTTGTACAAATGCAAACACATGCATGTTTATATTTAAGAATTTTTTTTTTTTACATATTAAATATATTTATATATACAGTAATATAAAATATAATAATATAAATGTATGTACATGTACATATATAATAAAAATATACTGTGTGTGTATTTATTTATACACAACAAATAAACACAGTATACATATATTATGTAAACAAACAAAAACTTTTATTTTGGATGCAGTTAATTGCGATTATATTTTTTATATTATATTTTTTTATTATTTACAAATTGTTGTGCTATTATTACTATAATAATAATATAAGTATTGTTAAATAATTTACAAATTAAAGCCATTAAGCAACTCAATTATGACAGTTTTTGCTACAAAAATGTTGAATTTTGATCTTTTTCTCTGTGTTTGCCGTAGATCGAGCTCGTGGCATCCGTTTGCGTCTGCCGCTGCTGAACTCCAGGAATAACAGTAAATCTTCTCTTCGGGAGGATCCGGAGGCCGGGAGAGGAGCGAGTTTCCCCAGCAGCTCCCGTCCACAAAGCCACGAGTCCCTTGCTCTGGGCGAGCTGTTGTCCCTCCCCGAACACGAGCCGGCCCGTCTGACCGCCGCAGTCTCTCCGTCCTCACTGCTGCCCGAAGACCAGTGCAACCTCCTGAGCAGTGACCCCTCGTCTCCTCCACCGGCCCCGCCGCACCCCGCCGCGCTGCCCCTAGGTCACTCCTCGCCCCGGCCGCACCGGCTCAATCCTGACGCCTCCGTGTCCAACTGCAGTCTGACCAACAGCCGCTCGCGAGAGAGCTTTCACAGCATGCGCCGCGCTTCTTCAGTGGACGATATCGAGGCCATGCGGCCCGAATGGGAGCGGAAGCACCGCGCTCGACCCACCAGCAGCAGCACGGGTGAGAAACTGACCAGGAGCGATGCTTTACATCTTACAAAACATCTCTGTTTCAAATAAAGCAATCCTGGAAAATAAAATGTATCACAGTTTCCACGACAGCACTGATAATAATCAGAAATGTTTGTTGAGCGGTAAATCAGTATATTATTATGATATTATTAATATTTCACATTTTTTGCTGTATTTTGATCAAATAAATGACTCCTTGGTGCGGAAGACAAAAACTAAAACTATTAAACAGTTTCAATCAAATAAAGTTAAGTTAGTTGAAATTAAATGTTTAAATTACTAAAATTATTCTAAAAACTAAAAGTAAATAAATATAACTTAAAGCTAAGCTGCAATATTTAAAAAACAGCAAAAAAACAAAATTGTCCAAAGCACAAAATGTCTAAAACTAAAACTAAAATCTAAAAATTAAAGCTAATTAAAAATGTGATACTTTAATTATATAATATAATACAATACACTTTATATGTTAAAATAAATTTAAATACTAATATTACTAATAATACTAATATTAATTAACTACATGTACTATATGTTTAGGATTATGGTTTTTCTTAGGGTTACTTGTGTATTGTATAATTTATTGTTATATAATCTTAACATAATAATACATTATAATATATTATAATTAGTGCTGGGCAGCAATGACACGCATCCAAAATAAAAGGTTTTGTATTTATAATATTCATATACTGTGCATACTGTGCATATAAACACACACACACACGTATATGCATGTATATTACAAAAAAATAAATAATAATATATTAAATACATATTTTTTTGTAATATACATGCATATATATATATATATATATATAAAATACTTTTTTAAAACATGAAAATATCCCAAACAGTACTATAGATATGATTTGATGTCAAAGATTTTCAGTGACCTAAAACTAAATCTGTTTCTTGATGCAGGTGCCATGAACAACAAAACCAACATCCTGAACTCTACCTCTGATTCGGATCTGATGCGTTACCGTGCCATCAGTAAGATCCCACAGATCACGCTCAACTTCGTGGACTTTAAGCCGGACCCTCTCATCTCCCTCCCGGCCGGAGAAATGGACATCATCGCGCCGTGCAAACTCATCGACCGCACACACAACGTCACCGAGAAAGTCACTCAGGTAAGACGCTTCTGCTTTGACTTCAATGAAGCGCTTGTGTTGGATTGAAGTGAGGATGTTGGGTTAGACAGACAATCCAGAGTCATAGAGATGCTTTTGATCTGTTTGTCCTTCGGCACACTTTAACGTCTCTGATGGCGAGGAAGCATCGCCGTGAGATTTTAGCGTCCCAGATAAAACACTTTTGCTCAAGGACGGTTTGTGAAGGAAGCTGTCTGATGTGAAGCGCTTTATTTGGCAACGCTGAACTAAACTGTAGATGAAGCGTTTGAACACAGGAAGGTAAAGTAACGTGACAGTAAAGCCTCACAGAAGTGTCACTGACTGACTTTGACGACCTGCACTATCCAAAAGAAATGTTTTAGGAAGAGTATCAGAAATTAGACGTTCACACTGAGCCTTTAAATGCATTGAATGCAAACCATCAAAAACAGCATAGATGCATAATATTCCCAAATCTTCTGTTTATGAATACATGCTGAATCATCCAGTCTGATGTCAGTGATGCCCAACACTTCATTCACGTCGTTTCAATGCTTTTCAACCTTTTGGACTCTTTTTCTCCACAACATTGAAATAACACCTAAGACTTAGCTAGTTTTTCAAGTTATTTTCATTTATGAACATGGTTTCAGTATAATAAAATAATGTTAAATACAATAAAATACAAATAAGTTCATGAAAAAATAGTACAATAATTACTATTATTATTATTGTTATATATTAGGATTCCAGAAGTTTTTACCCTCACATCTACCACTTGATATTTTGTAAAAAAAAGAAAGAAAAAAAAGTATATAATTAATTTGATATTTAAAATATATCAGATAATCATTATAAAAAATACCCATGCTATTATATACATATAAATGCTTTATATAAATATTAGCATTTTATATTTTATTAATCTACATGATTTTTCCAGATATCTCACTTTTAAATTTAGGCTTCTTCACAAATCCAGGTTTTCCAAGAATCTGGGAAATTCTGATTCTTTAAAGAATTCTTTAATAAAAATACCTAATAAAAAGTGGTCTTGAGTCTCTGCGGTTGAGAAGCTCTGTTCTTGAATCTTTTAATCAGCAGTAAAACATTATTTTTAAGAGTGTGGGAATAGCTAGTCGTCTAGAATCGTTTCAGGTGTTGCTTCATTCAAGAAACAAGAGCAGAATGAATTCTGTGAGGACTGTTAAACACTAGTGTTGCATTGATGTGTTCACATTTGCTTTGGGACTTTCATCCTCTGGGAATGTAGCCCATGACTTTGTTACCAGCATCATGGGCTGGAATGCCCTTTCTGTGTTGTTTGTAAAAGCATGTGTGGTTTGTTGTGCTGGTGTGTCATCATGAATGAGGCTAATATTGAAGTCAGTGTTGAGCGTTTGACCTCTGGAGTTTATTTGTCTTCAGCTGCTCAGGAGAGATCCTTCATTACTCTGAGAAGAGCTTTACCCTCGTATGTTCTCCCAGACAGACATAACTGGGTTAATTTAATAGCGGATGCCCATGTGCTGATGCTCATCGCTCTCAGATTAAATGAAGAGGGATTAATGATGAAATCATGACAGATGAACACATGCTTCAGTCCCGCACACCTGCTGTCCTACATACAGAAGATCATGTGACCTCATGTCAGCTGTGTCATATCCAGCATACTCAATATATTTAGGTTCAATTCTGTTTATAGCATTGGAAACATAGTGTTAAAAAGCACAGAAAATTATATATATATATATATAATTAAATTGTTTGTGCAAAATAAAAAAACTAACCAAAAACTTAAAAATATGTTAATAAATTGTCAATGCACCAAATATATTATTTAAACTTTAAAATGTCTAAATTGAGAAAAACCTTAACATATTTTAATTAAACTGTATCCTTATTTATATTGTTTTTAACTAATTGTGTTAACTTGTTAATTAATTCTTCCATACAACATTGAAAAATAATGATAATATTTTGTTACAATAATAATATAATACTTTTATTATTGTAATAATTAATAAAATTATTTTCTAAAAAGTGTAAATATATTGTAAAAAATATATTCATGCAAATATAAGCTATTTAAATAAATAAAAAATATATTTTTTTTAATAAATGTATTTTGAGCCGTGTTTTTGTGATGATTTGTTCATTCGACCATACATATGTTAGTGTCTAAACTAAATGTAATCTAAGCAATTTAAAATAATATAATTTATTTTAAGCAAGTTTTTGTTAATTATTTTAATTATTAAATAAATATTTTTTTATACATTTTTGTTAATTATTTTGAAATAAAATATTATATATATATATAATATATATATTTTTTTTTTTACAGTGAAACTACTATTCTAGTTCTTCATCCTCTGATATACTACCTGTATGTTAAATCTTGTCACGATATATTTTATCTTCTGAAGCTGGATCTCTGGTTTAGATTAGCGTGTTTGACTGTTATCATCTGAACTGCTCTTGTTTTTGGTGTTGACTGTTGTCCTGGTGATGCAGATGATGCGATTACTTTAATTAGAGTGATTAGATGAGCTCTAATCAGCGTGTGTACGTGCTGTCAGATGCGTCAGTGAGCCATCAGCGTGTCACTTCCTGTCCCGTTCACAACTGCACACTAACATCTATCAGATCAGTCATAATGCAGCTGTTTCTAATTTGTCCACAGCAGGATTTAAGGAAGAATTCACTAATGATTGCCGCAGTGAGTCTTTGTGAGATGAGTTTGTGTGTGACTGTGCATGTGTGTGTCTGCGTGTGTGTGTTGTGCTTTGAGCTTTTGTCCGCTGGATCAGACTGTGTATTGAGTTTATCAACTACACTACCTGTCAGAAGTTTGGATGCACCTGCCTGCTGAGCATTATAACTAGTTTTAATGCTTATGAAGTCTGGGAATGATGTGATCATAACATAACAGTTCTTAGATATGTGCTTAGGTCTTCCATTACTATCCACTCCAAATCATGTACATTATTTTTTTTTTTTATTATTAGTTCATAATGCATAATTCTGTGACTGTTCTCTCAAGTGTGTCCAAACTTGTGTCTGGCAGTGTGTTTGCGTTGAGACCGATCACCGTCCAATCCAGCAAACTCGCTCCACGGACTAAAAGCTTGAAAAACACAATGCACACACCTGTTAATTTACGGAGGTTATCATATAACAGCGTAAAATAACATCTTTACACGTGTGTTTGTGTGACTTCTTCTTCAACATGGCAGACAAGGCTGATTTCTGTTGCAATATTGTGTTATTTAGCTTGATGTGTGAGAAATGATGTGCTGCTCAAAGGTTTTGGAATGATGCTGATGAAAGAAGTCTTTTCCAACAAACAAGGCTGCTTTTATTTGATCCCAAATATTTCTTTAAATAAGTAAAAATCTGAAATATTATTTTAATGTCAAATAGCTGTTTTCTATGTGAATATCTGTTAAACTGAAATTAATTTCTGTGATGCTCACCTGGATTTTCTGCATCATTACTCCAGTGTCACATGATCCTTCAGAAATCATTATAATATGAAATATTTAATATTACTCTCAGTGTTAAAAACAGTTGAGCTGCCTGATATTTTGTGGAAAACGGCTGTTATTTGTTTCAACAAATAAATGCAGCTTTGATGAGCAGAAAATACTTATTTCATAAACATTCAAAATTCGAATCCTTCCAAACTTTTGACTAGTGCTGCAGGTGGGTCGTGGTTTTTATCTCTGACACCCCAGCTGTGTGTTTAATTTATGTTGGACTATATTTAGTGACACACACACACACACACATTAAGAGCACACCACAGGGAGGATGTATTAAACCACATGCATATTGCTTTCCTACATGGAGAAACATTTCTGCTTTTCCGTCCCTACACACACAAACGCACGCATTACCTCTTAATCTGTGTGATTGTGCAGGCTAAGCCAGAACATTGTATTTATATGTAATCATAATCTATGCATTGTAGAGATTATCTTTCATCCTCTAGAGCAAAGGTTCAGTGAGTGCTGTACCGTCTGTCAGCTGATGGGGGCAGTATATCACTCTCTGCTCTGCATACACTGCTGCATTTTGGTGGAACTATGGGTACCATGGTGAATTTGGACAGTTTGAGAAGTTATTATGACAATATGTCTCATGTTTGAACTTTATAACTTTAGAACATTGTAAATTAAATATTTCTGATTATTGTATTAATCCTGTATGAATCCATATTTATTCATTAGGAATTGATTGTAGAAATGTGGCAGTATGACACGTGTTTGAAGAGGAGGAGTGAGTAAAGACAACAAAGGATGAATATTTGAGTACAATAAAACTACAAACTAGACTAAACAAGGCTTTTTTTAAATGCACACAATCAAATCAACAGTAGCATTATATCTTGAATTGAATAATTCTTACGTTTTCATTGAATAATTGAACATTTCTTAATCGTAAGAAATGTCTTTATAATATGAATTTTACTATTATTAAAAATGTGAATCCTAAAATAGGCACATGATTTGATTTTGCATGAATGCATCAGGGTAAATATAATAAATAATAATAACAATAATAACACAAAATTAAATAAAATAATATAAAGGAAAAGAAAAGTTGTACACAAAAAAGTATTTTAAAATAATTAAAATAAATAAATAAATAAAATGAAAAAAAAAAACACCACAACAAGTTCAACTGAGATTAAAATGAAAAAAAACTTATATATAATATGTATATCCAAACTATATAAACAAAAACTAATAAAAGAAAAAAGCACAAAACACAACACAAAATTATCAAATCTTTAACTAAAATTAAAGTGAAAAAAAAAATCTCAAAATAAAATCAGATTCAATATATTGTTTCTTTTGTCTTATTTCCTCTTCTTCTGACAGCAGTCTCTTTTTACTGCAAGTGTAACACATTCTCTGATAGAATATACATCATATAATCCTCATTCAGTCCTCTGCAGCACAGGGTTTGATCATTCATTTACACTCATCAGTAATGAATCATCAATGTTATGCATTCTCTTTCATTGGCCTCTCACAGATCAGAACGTCTCTCGCAGCACATGCAGGATGATCTGTCACCATCATCAGCACTAAACTCTCGTATCATTTGAGAATCATATCTTCCCTGATCTTGTGGAGATAAAGTTGCTTGATGTGTTATGTAAACCTCAGAACTCATAAAGAACATTTATTGAAACTGAAATGAAACTGGACTTGTTCTGAATGTTTCTGTTTAGTCAGTGAGGTAGTGAACAGCAGAGGAACTGAGGATAAGAGTGGAATCTACTGAAGTCTTGAAACATCATATAGTGCAAAAGACTAATATTATAAATGGACCTCACATGGGAAAAACCTAAATTAAAAGATTAAGAAAATATATGGGAAGTGTGAGTCAGTTCCTGAAACAGGCCGTGAAGTGAGTGATTTAATCAGTTTATAATTAGAGCATTAATATTCATTCGAAAGCAGACGCAGATGAAGAACATGTTCATTTTATCTCAAGCTGAGATGTGCACCTATTTATTTATTTAGAGAAAAATATTCATTTATTTAAACTGAAATATCAGAGCGTGTCCAAACATCCCCAAAATCACCTCAGACCCCAGGATTCAGACAAGGTGTTTTTCACAAATAAATAAATATTTAATACATATTAAATCAAATTATTATTAAATAGGAAGTACATGCTGTAACCAACAGGGCATTCTATTTTTCATATAAAGCCAAAGTAACACTTATATTTTATACAGCACAGAGTGAACATAACACGAATATGACAATATTACATAATATTAAATCACGAGTGTAAAGTTCTCCCATGCAGCGTTTAATTCACACAGAGAACACACCATCAGGATACACACACACACTTCTACAACTAGATCTCATATATATAGATATATTACAGTATATACTGTGTTTTTTCTGGTGTGCTGCCGGGCTGTACAGGGTGTTTTTGTAGAACATAAAGCACTTTTATCTGAAAGGAGAAGTGAGATTCCTCTCGATGTGAGAATTTAAGATGAAGACATTAAGAGGCTGTAATGTGACAGTCGATCGCTAACGACTCGATGTATCTAGTTGATTTAATTGGGGGCACTTACACACAGCAACAGGACAGATCCATTACAGCGGCGGGGTCCTGAAGTCACGTCCCGCTGTATCTAACCTGATTTACCAGCCACCGCAATTCTCTTTCTCTTCAGGAGTCCTGCAGCTTGTGCATTTAAAGCGCTCTTGTCTCGCAGTGAGACGTCCTGTGCAGAATAACGTCTGTCAGTTCCTCTTGTCCAATGATAGTCAACGCCTGAGAAGAGCTTACATATATACATATATATGATAGTTAGATGGATAGACACAGATATGGATAGATAGTCAAGTCCAAGACCAGACTAGTTGAGTCCGAGTCAAGACCATATACTTAACTATTGATGATGTATGGGATGGGAGAGACGGCATATTTACTGCTTTAAGAAAATCATTTTGTATTATTATTTGTAATGATCAAAAAGCAGGGATCTCCAAACTAGGGATCTCCTTTTTTATTTTTTTTATGGTCAAATTTCATATCCATAAATCCATAATCATGGAGAGCGTGGGTCATGGTTGCTTAGCAACGGCAGACGCCACAGGATCATAGGCTTGTACAGTACTAGTTACTTTGCAGAGATATAGAAAGCGTCGCACCACGTGTTTTCCACACGTTTTAGGTGCGATATGTTTTGTTTTGAAGGAGAAAAAAATCATATCGGCCGGGACCGAGAACATTTGGAGAGTCTATTGACAGAGTCCGAGACAAGTCTGAGCACAAACACCAACGAGTCCGAGACAAGTCCGACACGGTAGAAAACATTTAGAGTCCGGACTCGAGTACTACAGCCATGATAGACTGACATAGAGATGGATGGAAGGATATAGGCATAGATGGATGGATGGATGGATGGATAGATGGATGGAAGGATGGATGGATGGATGGATGGATGGATGGATGGCAGGATATAGAGATGGATGGAAGGATATAGGCATAGATGGATGGATGGATGGATGGATGGATGGATGGATGGATGGATGGATGGATGGATGGATGGCAGGATATAGAGATGGATGGA
>JAUCMT010000056.1:4076154-4095591 GCA_032357475.1 Enteromius thamalakanensis
ATTGATTTATGGAAGGATAGATGGATTGATGGATGGATTTATGGATGGATGGATAGATGGATGTATGGCAGGATATAGAGATGGATGGATGGATGGATAGATGGATGGATGGCAGGATATAGAGATGGATGGAAGGATATAGGCATGGATGGATGGATGGATGGATGGATGGCAGGATATAGAGATGGATGGAAGGATATAGGCATGGATGGATGGATGGATGTATGGCAGGATATAGAGATGGATGGAAGATTATAGGCATAGATGGAAGGATAGATGGATGGATGGCAGGATATAGAGATGGATGGATGGATGGATAGATGGATGGATATAGGGATAGATGCATAGATAGAAATATAGATTGATGGATGAACATGGATGAAAGGATGATAGGATATATAGATAAATGGATAGATATATAGATGGATGGGTGGATGGATAAATTTAAGTGGAGAAATGATTTACATTTCGTCATTTCACACTCAAACTGAGATTTGAAAAGAGAATCAGTTGTTTAACTGAGTTTTGCTTAACCCTGCTCATATTTCATAGAAGATGATGAAAATAAAACCTGCACATTAATTATAATAAATATTTAGAGGGCCACAGATTTATTGTGCCAACAATCAGTTGTACTTTTCAAATCCTGTGATCTGATTATTTAAATGTGTTATTTGCAGAGCTTAAGAGCGACGAGAACAAGTTTAATATCATGAATCATAATCCTGCGGCAGTGTGTGTTATTGCTGAGTCAGTGTGTGTGTGTGTGTGATTGAGTGATGTGAGGAGCTGCTGAAGGTCTTCACGATGCCCTTTACTCTCTCATCTTTGCCGGAGAATGTTAAAGCTATACGTCTTCATTTGAATATGTTAATGAGATAGTTTGAGCTCTAGAGCTCTTCTGGAGGAGTGTTGTTTGCCGTCACAGCACTGCTCCACCTGAAGCCTCTCCCTGTCACAGGTGACCCATTTTGGCCGCGCAGGGGTCATTAATCTTGATGGGACGGGCGTGGTGGTGGGGGGTGGCTCATCATGGGGCGTAATTGAAATAGGCACTGCTCTGCGCTGCATTGATTCGAACCCGCGCCCTCATCTCTCACATGCCAAACCCTTGATTCTCAGCGGCACGCTTCAGAGTAACGGGGCGAGTGTGTGCAGTTAAAACAGGCTCATTCCTGCTGCTCTGTGACAACATGAATATGCATATACAGTATGAGATTTATGTAATCTTACTACAAATTTATCCCACATATAACAGATCCACTGATCATGTGTTTTAATGTTTCTGCTGCTGTTTTTCCTCCAGTGATGTCACTTCCTAGAGGATGTTGTCCTTCAGAAACAAGTTATTTTTTGAAGTTGACAAAATTGATATTATGAAAAGTGGTGTTGATGTATGTCTATATATAATCCATAGTTCATAAATATGAATAAATAATTCATAGTTCATTACTTATAAAAAATGTAATATATATATTGTTCTAGTTACATAAATAATTTTAAGAGAACATGTTTTCATAAAGAGATGCATTTAATTTATTTATTTAATATTAAAGTGTATTTTAAAAATAATCCTGTTAAGACAAATGTTGTGACAAGCTAACTAATTAAGCAGGATAGATCTGATTAATAGTGAGATCATTTACATAATAATTAATTCATGTTTTTGGGGGGGGTTCAAAGGCTTGAGGAAAATGTATTCATAGCAGAAATCATCTGAATCTTGATGCCTGACTGAACTGAATTTTTTATTCAAATTGATTTGAACACGGGTTCATGTTCATAACCACGCTTCTATCTAATTGCATATGAAACTTTTTTAAAGTCCCCCCCGTGTGTGGCCGTGGTTTTGCTCGGTCTGTGGTTCTCAAGCTGGCTGACTCTTCACGGGTCAATCCATGACGGCAGGACGGGGGCGTGGAGATGGGACGGCTCATCTCCAGAGGCAATGAGGTGAAGCAGAGGACGCTGGAGTTCTCAGTCACTGCCAGGGAAGGTTTCTTGTTCGGGTTGATTGTTTCATTTTGCTCGTTTAAACAGTGCTAGAGGTCTGTAGATACTGAGAGAGAGAATCAAATAGGCCAAGATTTACATGGATTCCCTGTGAAAGTGTTGAATGTAGGCTTTGGTCTCATTCATATGATGGTGAATGCTGAGATCAGCAGATGCTCGTTCTCCGGAGTGCTTTAGGACACGACTCTGGGACTGATGCCAGAGCTGATATAGGAGCTTCTTCTGCATTCGCTCATTTTCCCTTAGTAGTTCATTAAATTAAACCTGCTCTGTGTGGACAAGAATTTCATTTAATGATTTCTGTTGAATTTTAGCTGCAAATTACCTCCACCCTTACTATATTAAAATGTGCTTTTTTAAATAATACAAATGATTTTTTTTATTTTATTTTAGTTTGTTTAATTTCTGTTTTTTTATCTGACATTTAAACTTTATTTCAGCTTCTTTACATAAATACTCTTTGTTTATGATAACAACACAGTTTTGCAAAAATAAACCAAAAAAATGGTTTCAGATTGATCTAACACATTGTCCCGCCCCCAGACTCATGCCATTGGTTGAAATAATTGTGTCGCTCAAACTAAACATACCGCACTTCCCCATTACTGGGTAGCAGTGTTTAATAATGATTTACAGGGCTCATATGTTGTTGCTAAAAAAAAGAACATTATTTTGTGTATTTGGTGTAATGCAATGTGTTTATGCGCTTTAAGTTTCAGAACACATTTTATTTTCCACATACTGTAAATGATTGTTTCTCCTCTAAGCCCCTCCTCCTGAAATGATTTTGTAATGCAAAACTTGAAATCACATTTCTGTAAAAGATAATATTACAGCAGCACTTTGAGGGATGTCATTTTTTTTTCAGAAATTTCTAGTAAATCTAAGAAAGATGAGAGTGTTTTTAGTTAAAACAATATGAACGGTAATAAAGGAAATGTGATTGAATCTCCTGTCTGGCGAGTTCTTGAGAATGTGTTTGAGACTGAACTGTTGGAGTGTGACACTCTTTCACTTGAAAGAGGCTTGTCGTTTGGACCGTCTGCCCGTTTCGTGGCTGGTGCTCGAATGCTTTCGGTCTGGCAATATGTTCTCAGTGTCATCTCGACAGATTGTGAGACAATCATGAAAACACCAAAACACATGGCATCCAGACTATTTTTATTTAATTTTATTTTAAACTACTATGTAGATGATTTTAATGTTTTTGTTTATTTAACTTGTGTATATTTTGCTATGAAAAAGATAAATGCTAGTGTAAATAATTTCTATTTTTATTGTATTAATTTTTTTAGTTTTCTTTAGATATAAATATATAATTATATATTCTATATTAATGTTTATTTATTTATTTTTGAATATTGTAGATTTTAATCTGATCTTTATTTTATTTTTATAGGAACCATTTGTCTAGCGCTGTAGAGAACAGTATATTTCATTTTTTATTTAATTTTTGTAAATTCTTAGATTTTTTTCTGTATTTTATTTTATTTTATTTTATTATATTCTTTTTTACTTTCCTTTATTTATTTTGTTTTTAAATTACCATGTAGTGGATTTTTTAAAATGTTTTTATTTCAATAGTTAGATTATTTAGTATTATTATTATTATTATTATTATTTTGGTTTATTTTATTTGTGTACATTTTGACAAAATCAAATGCAAAATACTGATGTAAATCATTTTTATTTAACCTTTTTATGAATGCCATAGATATAATTTATGTTATAACAAGAAAAACATTTGTGAAATACTATGGAGATGACTTTATTTTTTGGTTTTAGATTTATTAGGTGTATTTTTTTATTTGATTTTTATCTTTATTTATTTGATTTTTATACGAACCAGTTCTATTTTATTTTTATTATTTAGTTTGAATGTTTCTGTTTTTGTTTTTTTATTACTTTGGTATATGTGTTTGTCTTGAAACCAAACCAGTTTGCACAGAGGGCTAAACACACACACACACACACACACACACTCATTAGTGCATGCATGCATGGGTCAGGGACGAGCGCATGTCTTCTGCACAGGGGAGCGATCACACTGACAGCAGCGCTCCGTTTCACATGCAATGGGGCCGCAGCCTTCACACATTACTGATCATTTTACATGATGCTTCCCATTTATTTTCCACATTCAGCACATGCCGAGTTCCCCGGTGTACAGAGCTCTGCTCCAAATACAACATATACTCTTTGTGTCTCTGTCAGGCTGACATAAACACACAAGAAACATTTCCTCATTTCACTCGCCGCCTATTTTTGTCTTCACGTATGTAGAAGCGGGCCGTAGGTGCCGTCGGAGGAAGATGATGCCATTATTTTCAGTTCTGCACAAACAGCATTTGTAGTTGGAGTAATAAATCACGTTCCGGCTGCTGGCCTGTATTCTCCGCTATCGCTCATGATGTCTGTGAACGGCTGCAGGTTTCGCCCGCCGGGGCTTCAGATACTGTATGTGATTCTACACAAAACACAAATAGAGTTGCTAGAAAATGAACGCGTGTGGCTGTTCTCTAGCAGCTCTGCAGGACGAGTCAATGAGCTTCACGCTCCAGACTGCAGACGTCTGAACGAGGAGCATCACGTTAGTGCAGCAGATAATGTTCCTCACCCGTATGACTCTGTTCTGTTTGCAGAACACAGACGATTCGAAAAACAGCTTTAGTTGTATGGAAACAAAATATATCTTTTGTGTGTTTTCCATTCAAACATTTAGGATGACATGAGCAGGAGTAACTTATGACAGTTTCATAACATGACAACAGTACTTAATAAATACATTAGTGAGCAAATACATCGTGAGTTTTGACAAATGAATAGCCAAAATAAATAGCCAAACAATGGGGAAAAAAGCATAAATAATTGCATTATTATTCTTATATAATAACTTACCAATTCATTTTTAAAAGCATTAATAGTTGCATTATTATTTAAAAAAAAATAGCCAAATAGTGACAAAGAACAAACAGCTGCATGATTAATTCTGACAAAAAAATACCAAATAATTATGAAAAAATCCATTAATAATTTGGTCTAATAAATAACCATATAATGACCAAAAAGCATAAATAATTGCATTATTAATAAATTAATAGCCTTTATTGCATTATTATTTTTGACTAACAAATTGCCAAATAATGACAAAAATACACAAAATTAGTCTAAATTTATAATGTAAATAATTTTTATAATTTTTTTGTTTTTATTCTATTATGGCTAAAATAAATTTTAATCGATAATACATTTCACGGTCCATAAAGTGAAAGGAAAAGATTTAATTTAATTGTCCTTACTTGATCTCAAGTCAAATATTACTATTCTGCATGCTTCTTTGTATTAGGAATTGGATTTAATGGCAATCCTACTTGAATTGTGAATGAAGTGGCGTGTTGTAGAGGTGAAAGGGGAAATAGAGAGCGTCAGTAATCACACCTTCTCACCTTTCCTCTATTAAATTTAATTTCCCTCCGTCACGTGTGTTGAAGTTCACTGAGCTGCAGTTACTGCTATTTGTTCATCCTCGGCCGGCCAAGTATTAAAGCTTTTATTAGCCGAGTCGACCTCTATTAGCCGCGCTGACCTGCAGGAACGCTCTTCATTATTGATAGAGCCGCTGGTCAGAGAAACACGGCCGCTTCCTCGACTGGAAAGACGTATCGCCGCTAATATCCTGCCGAAGCCTCATTGGAGCTGTCACTCGCGTTCGTTCGCTGTCCTTGTAATTTTCAGCCGTCATGTCTGGTTGTTTGCTACAAGGGTTATTAGATCCATTAATCGAGCATCATGAAGCGTGTCTGAGGCTTTATTTGTGTTTGGAGGCATCATCCTTCAGGATTCATCATGCTCTGGAAGGGTGCTGTTATTGATCAAAAACAGCAATAAACGCCATGAAGCTGGTACTTATGGCATCTGATTAGCTATATCATCTCACAACAGAACCGTTTGTAAATCGTTTCATCAGAAAATGGAAGTTTAGGAGTAAATTGGAACAAAAAAGCTATGATGCTATATATATGCATACACTAACACACTTATAAATATAATGAAATCATCTCTGTTTTTTAGACTGCTCATATAAATCAGACTTCTTCATACTAATACATGGTCAGGTGATCTGATTAAAGTTTATGATCCTTGACTAACATAGCAGCTAATCTAACTTGGTTTGATTTAATAGTACAGCGGAACAATTACACGTCTAATTGAGCCGCCGAGCATTCATCTAGTTTTCAGTTTGCTCGTGTATGATTTATCAGCCGTTTGCATTAGTGCTCGTCCGTTCAGAACCCATCTGAGAGTCGGACGCTGTGGGTCTGGTCTGGTGTTGTTATCAGACGTCCCGTTCCTTCAGTGCAGCTGTGCTAATGATCTCTCCGGAGACGCAGCCAGTGATCCCCGCTCCGCTTTAACTGCAGACTCATGGAGAACGAGGTGAAGGACACGCGCCGGCCGTGTGCCAGCAGCACAGAGACTTTAGAGGAGACACTAAACTCTCCCTGACGCAAGTGAAACGCTCTGCTCTTCCAGTTAAAGAGCCTTCAGCAGCCTCAGCGTGAAGCAGCGCTGCCTTTGTGAAGCGTCAGGAAAGGTTATTCACAGCTGCGGTGATGGATCGAGCCTCTGTGTTCACCGCTTCACCATCCAAAGAGAACAGCGTATAGATAGCATGAATAATAATGTAGCTGTTTTAAACAATCATTAGACCAGTGTATATATACTGTGTGTGTATATAGACACAGCACATAAATTCACAATGCATCATGGAGATATATATGAATTCTGTCAATTGATTCATTGCTATGAATCACATCCAAAAAGTTTTGTTTACACAGTATGTATCTGTGTACTGTGTATATTTATTTATTATATATGTACAGTATAAAGACAAACACAGACAGTATATATATATTAAAAATATTTGCATGTATTTACACTTATATATTTAGTGATATAATTTCTATTATATAAAAATAAATTTAATATATAAATAATAAAAAACATATACTTGCATGTGTTTGTGCTTATATATACATAATAAATTACACAATATAATATAACGTGTGTTTGTGTGTGTATATATATATAGTAGTATTACAGATAATGTAATATTACATTAGATTTAATATTAAATGTTAAAATTGAATGTGCATACACACACATATAATGTTTATATGCTTAATTTTAACATTTAATATTAAAATTTAATCAAGATTATATTACCTGTAATACTATTTTAAAATGAAATATATACTTTATATTTATTGTATTTATTATGATTAAAATATTCATATTTATTTATTATTTATTGTGTATTTTGTTGTTTATATTTGTTTTTATGTTTAAAAATACATAAAATCCATATTTATTTTTACAAATGTGTTGTACACTATTTATTTATTTTTTTACATCACAAAACAGGTATTGCATATATAAATGTGTGCATTTATATGCTCTGGACACACACATGGACAGAGATGAGATAGATGTGCACTGAACACTAGGAATATAACACTTTAGGGTTCTGAGGGGTTTCTGTCAGCCGGTGGATGCTGTTGATCTAAACAGGCACAAGTGTCTGCATGTTGAGCAGAAACATCTGTGTTGGGGAAATCTCACCCTTACTGTTCTCTCAGGCTGGTCTCCAGAGACGTGGGTCTCAAACTAAGTGGGCTAATTTGAGCGGTGTGATTAATGCTGTGTTTGTTCATTAAGCGAGAGCTGCGTGAAGCGACACGTGATAAATCTCACCTCCTCCCGCCGCTAATGAGAGTCTGAGTCAAACGTGATGCTGAGAAAGTTAAGGGTCAACTGTCCCTTTAAAGGGTTAGTTCACCCCAAGATGAAAATTCGGTCATTAATTACTCACCCTTGTGTCGTTCCAATCCTGTAAGACATTCATTCATCTTCAGAACACAAATATTAAATGATATTTTTGATGATATCAGAGAGCCATCAGACCCTCCATAGACAGCAACACAACTCAAAAGATCCCAGATCTTATGTTAAGATACTCTTTAAAAGATAAGTCATATTTGAGGTCGAGGAATGATGTTGTATCTTTAAAAGACACCGATAAGCAGCAAAAGCAGGTGGTGATGAGAAAGTCACATGATGAACCAAAGCCCATCACAAGCAGCTTTTAAACAGTAACATATATAGAAGGAGCTCAAACACTAAACACCATCATGATGAGACTCAGTACACTGAATTCATTTAACAACATTACATGCAACACACAACCCTAATAAACATTGACACTGACAAGAAAACACTAAGAAGAAACAGTTATTTCAAAGAAAAAACATCAATTAAAATAAACATTTAAATGCAATGCAGGGAATTCTGGGAATGTTAGTTTATGGTGTTTCCCTGTAAATTTAACAGGAATTTACCGTTATTCATTTAATGGGGTTTTACTGTAGCATTTTCACAGATTTTTTTACCATTAAATCACAGTCATGTTTTACAGTGTAGCACTGTGTTGTTGTTTTTTTCTGCGACTAAGCAACTAATACAAATTTGGGGCTATTAGGGGGCAGCCCTAGTTCTGAAGATAAATTCAGGTGAACTAATGCTTTAACTCTGGACACTTTTTGAGTGATGTCACTCTTCTTCACCATCAGTCACTGATCATCACTGATCTCATTTTCTGCTTAGCGCCATGACTTAAAGAACGTCAGATCCATCCTTCTCTCACCTTCATCCGCAGCTGCGTCCCTTTTCTTCATTTTTTTGACAGGTTGAAGAAGGATCTGGCCGGTCAGCTTCACGCGTCTGCTCTGACTGGGGCAGTTCCTCAGCTAAAAGGCCACGGTGGATCTCTCTTTAGAGACAGATAAGCTCCATGAATGATTTCCGTCGACACGGCTGTGATTTTATCTTTAGCTCACGGCTGCAAAATCATTTTTCTTGAGCTATTTGTTAAATCGCTGAAAAGACTCTTTCTGGGAGGTTTTCAAAGACCTGTGACTCTGTCAGAGACCTTTATTCAGTGACATTTGAGAAGATCTTAAATATTCACAGTGTAGGACTTTGCTTTTAAAAATGTTTTAATCTACTCTAAGACATTTATTTGATTTACTGTGTATATTTATTATGTAAATACATAAACACATGCATGTATATATTTAAGAAGAAATGTTTTTATATATATATATATATATATACCGTATGTGTGTGTATATATTCATAGTAAATATACACAGTACACACATATATTATGTAAATGAACAGGTATAGGGTTATGTTGACACATACAGCAGTTCTTAATGGCAGTCGTTGTCGATGTGGTTTGTCATTAGAGTGAGTGTGTATTTACAGTGTAAACCCAGAAGTGAAGCACCTGCTCTACAAAAGACGTGTCAGCAGATCGGGAGTGTGTGTGTGTGTGTGAAGATGAGGAAGTGCTGGCGGTGTATAGATGCTACCGCAGCACTCCAGCTGTAAGTGGGGCAGAGAGGAGCCGTGTTTGGAGTAATGGTGTCGTTTGTTATCCCGCTGGAGCTCGGAGGAAACGCAGGCAGGAGGAGAAACACACACAGAACCGAAGCTTTTACTCTTCACGGCTGGAAGCTTCGGTTCTGTGTGTCGATTTCGACTTCCAGACTCTGTGCATTTTCAGCCTGGTGAGGAGAGAACGAAAGAGCCGCGAGTCATTCCAGGACATCGTTCAGATCAATGAAGAAATATTCACTGCAAGGTGCCATAAAAATCATAAAAACATTCATTACCAGCCTGGAGGCTTTCATTTGAAACAGCTGACGTCCTTGTGAATAAATGAGCTTCTGTCAGTATCCTGATGATTAAACAGCTGTTTTAAAGGGATAGTTCACCAAAATTAAAATCTTCTCATCATTATGTCACACAAGATACGACAGCATCAAACATCTGCAACAAATTACAATTACATTCAGTCATTTAACAGACGCTTTTGTCCAAATAAAGACTATGGAAGCAATCTAAATCAATCTAAACAAAATTAAGTTGCAAAATTGGTTTCATATATATTTGCTATTAGAAAAATGGCAACATTTTATTGTGGTGACACTGAAATAAATAAATGAATAACCAAATAAATGAATAAAATGTCATCGTCATAAATGTAATTTTAAAGATGCAATTTAAATTAAACAAGTTGCAAAAGTATACATCAAAAATACTAATATTACAAAATAATATAAAATACACATTAATATTATAACATACTATACATATATATTAGTGCTGTCAATCAATTAAAAAAACTTTATTAATCACAATTTTTTTCTGCAATTAATCGCAATTAACTCTAACAGTACAAAACATTTATATACTTTTATATTAAATATTAAATAACAATAATTTCACATTCAAACATTAAATTAATGTACAATCAACAGTATATTTTTAATATTACACATTAAACAAACCTTAAAACAATACACAGACACATTCTAAATTAAATCTAGATGAATCCATAACGCTGTCCCCTCTTTTCTTAGTTTTGTCTTTGACCCCAGTACAGAAGGTGATGTTGAGCAGATGTGAACGCAGTCGTATTGATTTGGAAAGATGTCCAGTGTGTTTCCAGTCGTGTTTGGAGGAACGGTCCTGATTCTTTGACCTCATCGATGTCTGAATACTGCAGTCAATTTCCTCTTCTTAAGAACATTGTTAACATTTACTGTCCCTCCAAGCACAGGGAGATCATGAACTGACCTTTCCAGATATCGGGTGTACAGATCTATACTGTCTTCCAGAGAGCGATTAATGAAGCTGTAAATCCTCAAACTCAAGCTAGACGCAGTTTTTAGTTTAGTTTTTATGATTCAGTTTCTCATATGCACACAATTCACATTCTGAAGTATTAAGGTTATAGCTTTTCGGAAGCAAATAAATAGTATATTCTATTAAAACATACTCCTTTTTAAACATACAACCTAAAAAAATGTTTTTTCTCACAATTAAACATAGAAGCTTATTTTACCTTCATTATACTACCATTAACCAGTGTTAAATTACTTTTTAGATTTTGGTCTGATTCACAATGAGCATAGTTATTGCATAGTTGTTATTATTATTTTAATTTAATTTAATTTTATCTTACTTTCAATTTAATTTATCTAATATTTTAACTTTATTTTATTTTATTAAATTTAATTTTGTTTTAATTTTCTTATTTTTTTTTATTTTATTTTACTGCCTTGACTTTATTTTGTGTAGCGCAGTGCTCTACAGATCTGGATAAGTGTTTCTCAGAACAGTTTCTCTGATGTGTTCTGTTATATCATCTCTCTCTCTGTGTGTGTGTGATTCTTCAGTCACGCTGTGAGTTCTACTGTCGAGGAAAACAAAGCTGTAGCGAGGCTAAAGACTCCTCAGAGAACACAGTAACCTGAGCAGATAAGTGGAGACTCGTGGGCCGTGAGCTGAGCGCAACGTTTAGTTCAGAAGATCCTTCATTCCCTGCTTCGCTTGATGGGATGTGATCCTGATCTGATCCATGATTGATGAGTTATACACTAACAGACTTGTGCTGGCTGAGTTTTATCACATACTGTCATCTTTTGTTAGACTATCATTAATTGAAGTCATTAGAGATGACAAAGTTCATCAGATGGGGAAGCAATGTTGTTCCCCTTCAGTCGATCACTCCGATGTTCTCATGAGAGACCAATCATCTTTGAGTCTTTGAGAAAAGGCCAATAAATATTGGCGTGCATTTAATTACAGCCAGGTGCACCTTATCACGGCGTGAGTATAAGAGGGCAGGGATGTAATGCACTTGCAGGTTTTCTCTTCGGAGCCTCGCTGCATGTGAATGCTGTTTGAGTGTTGAGCAAGCCGGTCTTTTTGCTCGCCAGCATCGATGGAGTTGCAGCCAGGTGGTACGTTACGACGCCCCAGGTTGAGCGCGCTGTTGCAGTGCATCTCTGCCCGCGAGGCGCTGCCGCCTGGCGTGGTATGTGCCCTTGGTCAGGTGATGTCCACGGTAGTGGCTCAGGTGTGCCACCTCTGGCTGAACCTGGCAGTCCGTTTTCTTGACGCGCCCATCTCCCATCTCTCCTCTCTCTTCGGCGACTACAGCAGCAGACTGAGGCAATCAGTCACATCCTGCCGCGCAAGGCGAACCGATTCCTCCTGCCCCGCAGTCGGACTGAGAGCGGAGTCTGTGCTCCTGCTGGAATCAAGACCTTTTTTCCACAGTCAGCCAGAAGGCTGTGTTTCCCTTCACTTATATCCATATCTTATAAACATAGTGCATTCCTCAAAATCCATGTAAGAAATCTTCATGTCTCCGCCCCCCCAACCCATGCTTCAGCTAAAAACAAAAAAACAGGCTGGCATCCCTGCGGGGACCCTATTTGGCCCCCAGGGCATTGGGAAGGTTACGTGCAGACTCTCCTGCTGACACGCTGGCCTGTCGACACCGGGGGCTCTGCATGACGCTGCCTCAGGGTCGTGGCCTTTTCAACGGGTCTGTTCACTTATGTAACGTCGGAGTGAGTCGACTGAAGGGGAACGTCGTAGGTAAGAACTGAAGGAGGAAACATTCCCTTACCACGACCCTGGGTCGCGCTGATGCATACTCGGCTCCTCAGCGAAGACCTGCGAGTGCATTACATCCCTGCCCTCTTATACTCACGCAGTTAAATGCTTTTCACAAAGACTCAAAGATGATTGGTCTCTCAAGCGAGATATAACTTCTCCGTTCCTTGCTTCAGGGAACGTGGGTTACCTACGTAACCTAAGACGTTTATTATAACTGATATCATGTTACAGTATTTTTTGGGCTTTTAAATGAGCCTTTTTAGTTTTCTGTTTTCATTATAAGTTTTGTTTTTAGATTTATTTTTAGCATAATTTTTGTTAATGTTTTATTTCAATTTTAGTTTTAGTCATTTTAGTGTTTGAGGTTGAACTTAATTACTCAGTATCCTTATTCTAGTTGCAGTTTATACATACATAGATATACAATTACAAAATTCAATTAAAATAAACACTGAAAATATTAACCTAAGAGCTAAAGTATTGAAATATCAATAAATAATAAATTAAATTAAGGATATATATATTTTTTTATTCCATTTGTATGTCATTAGTCACATTCAAATTCACAGATTTAGCAGCAGCTGGAATTTTGAATCAAAGTCTAAAAGAAAAATAAAAAAATAAATAAATGTGAAGTCTTCCAGATACGTCAGGTTCAGCTCTGGTGGTCATGATTATTAAAGTTCAGACATACTTGTGCTGATTGTAATATATAGATATGGGAGGAACTTCCTGTAATGTTCTGCGTTATCTGTTTCAGACGTAGAGTCCAGAATCATCAAAGACTTTATGACAGAAATGGTCAAAAACACACAAGTTTATGTTAGTCAGTGTTCTGCTCGGCCTTATACGGCAACAACTAATGATGATGCTCAGTTCAGTTCAACACAGTTTAATAACGTACCATATGCAGTGTTTTTACAGTTTGAGATATTATAAGCGTCTCTTAGCAATAACAGCTCGTGATTCATGAGGACTCACATTAACCTACACTCTAGTTAGTCCTGGAGGTGTGAGCATTTACTCTGATCGTGAAGCATGACAACATTTACATCCTAAACACAATCTGGAAATATAAACAGTGTGACATATGCTTCAACACAAGCTTAATTACAACATATTATTCTCAAATGTGTCAGATTAATAATGTTTAAAGGGATCATATGGTGTGATTTTATATTTGTCTTTTTCTTTGGAGTGTCACAAGCTATTAGTGTGTAGATAAAATCCCTAAGTATCAAAGTCAAAGAGATATTCTATAGAAAAGTTATGACTTTGCCTAAAATGGCTTGTTGTGAAAGTGCTTCTTTAAAGAGACACGACTAGAAATCTGTGTTAAGTTGTGTTTCCAACACTGTTCCAGAACAGCTGAACACAAATACTGGAGTGTGTTCAGCACATTTACAGAGGACTGATTCCTGAAGCTGACAGAGTAATCTAGAAAGTGAGGCAATTCTACTTCTACAAGAACAGTGTGAGATGTGAACGGTGTGCTTTGTAAGAATCAACCCATTTCATGAAGCGGGGCTTAGAGGAGAAACAATAATGTACAGTATGTGGGAAATAATGTGTTTTTTGCACCTTAAACCGCACAAGCACATTGCATTACTCCAAATACACAAAATAATGGTATTTTTAGTAAATGAAGTCCCCTTGTATTGTTCAGTGGTCGGGTTGATGGTGGTGGTGTGTGTAGTGCAGCTGCTTCTGTGTGTGAGTTATGAAAGTCTTTGACGTTTGCAGGTGAACAGGAGTATTTATTGTCGGGGTGAGCTCTGCTGCTGCTTTTAAATGAGCTGATTGTGTCAGTGTCAGTGAAAAGGTCCATCTTCCTCACCTCCCTACTGCTTTAACAAGGACTGTGTGTGTGTGTGTGTGTGTGTGTGTGCGTGCACACGTTTTTGTTACAAATCAGGACATAAACTTGTATAATGACACGGGTATTACACATGTATTACAAGGAGCTGATGACTTTTCAGAACATTACCCCTAGTCCCCACTTTGTAAAACACTTCTAAATCCCACAGAGTGAAGTTTTTTGAAAATGTAAAAAAGCCTGTAGAATGTATCGTGTCTGTGTACATCTCTTTGTATAGCTGTTACTGAAGATGTGAGTAGAGAATAGGTTTGGGACGTGGACGGGCACAGTTTAGTGTGATCGTGGCTCGCTCTGAGACTGCTGTTCCTGTGTCAGACTCTCAGAGGCTAATTACCCAGCTCATCCCGGCGAGCTCGACAGGATCTCTACTGAGAGCACACGCCGCACGCATGAATTATGGATTTCACAAGTAGACGAGACGCTGCTCAGATTCTGATTCCGTCTGGCAGTGGTCTGCTGCCCTCCTCGTGTCTGACTACAGGTGGACGCTTCAGAGAGCCAGTTTGAGCAGGATCTGTGGGTCAAACTCATCAGCAGTGATCCTCTGAGTCTGAATATTCATCGTTAGGATCGTGAAGAACTTAACCATTCTGGTTGTGATTCAGATTCTGTTAAGGATTCTTTTAGGAAAAAAAAAAATAATTATTTATCATTTCAGATTTTTACTACTAATAATAATGATTATTATTATTGTAGTTGTTGTTGTTGTCTTCATCGGCTTCCGTTCAGGATGTTGACGCCGAAATGCATTCTCTCTTCGACACCGGGATTGGTTCGCAGCCATCAACTGCAGCTTTCTCAAAGATCAGAGTCGATGGGTCTCCCTAAAGGTGTTTAAAAACAGAATAAGCCATATTTAGTTAGCGTTTACTGTGTCGAATGAAAGTCTTGTCAGCTGAATCTGCAACATGTTTTTCTCACGCTTGCAGAATCGTCCAAATGCTAATGTGTTCAAACTTGGAGCGGTTTCCCTTCCCTGGCCGTCTAGGGGAATTTCTGCAGAGTTGTGTTTTTGTGTGACTACACTTTTGTATTATGTCTGCAGAAATAAAGCTCAAAAATAGCCATTTCTCGCAGCTCACACACACAGCCGAGCTCTCTTGTTACGCAACGTCTTGCAAGAGCGTTCTGCAAAGATACTTCCCGGTGTACGGCTGAATAATCAATCAATATTTATGATTTTACAATCCATATTCAGTGGCAGTGTGCTGCACTACAGGAGAACAGAAACAAAGCAAATGCTGTGAGGGAGTTTCTGGCTTGTCAGTGCTCTATGAAACAGTATTGTTTCCAGCGTAAAAACCTGACAGCTGCTTTCACCGTTCTGTGATGAACTGCAATAACAGTGTGTCATTCAACACTTAAAACTGGCTCTACACCCTCAAAAATAAATGTGCTAACGGGGCTTTCACAGTGATTCTATCAAGTTCTTAAAATAACATTTTTTAGTGAAAGCTTGCCGTATTTAAACAAATAATATATTAATTATGATTTTCGTTTCTCACAAATTTATAATGCATACACCTTCATGAGTTTATTTCACTTGAGACTTCTTCTCAGAATTGCAAGGAACAAAACCTAAACTGTAAGAATGAAAAGTTCCCATTTCTATTCATAAATAAGACAATGTTAATCATCGAAACAACCCTTTTCCATTATAAAGAAGCTTTCGCTCCAGTGAACGGTTCCTTGGTTTTTCGTAATTTAATCTATCAATGGCGGTAAAGAACAATTATTTGTAATAGTGTAGTGTTGTAATTTAGCTTCACGCATCGTTTGAGGACAGAGCAAATGAAAGGAGCGCCCCGGGTCGCATTAGCTGGAAGTCTCATTAAGCAGGTGAGAGAATGCATACGAGAGGGGTTTCCTCACAGAACGGATGGTGCTGTACAGCTGTGCTGGGATCAGAGCGCCAGAACCAATTACATCTGATCAAGTGTGAGGGGAGGAGAAACGCATCGGGAGGGAAGAGCCAGCGAGAGAGAGAGACACACAGAGAGATATTAGGGAGCAGAAGGAGGAAGGTGAGGACAGATCAGGACACCCTGTGGAGTGGAGCTCGCATCCGGACCAACTCTCTCTCGCTCAGTGACAGTCAAGCCAAGCCAGACTGAAATAAAAGCAGCAGAGCGAGGGAGACGCAGGAGGAGGGAACTTTGAGTTTGGAGAGTGAGTGAGACGAGACGAGAGCGCCGTGGCCGTGCTGGCGCGGGATGGGCGGCACGATGCCCGCTGCTCGGGGGGAAGCGAGCAGATGATGAGCGAGATGTCGTTCAGCGGGCGAGACAGCATCCCCCAGGAGGGGGCGCCGGGGAGCAGGAACGCCCGGGTGAGGCGCGCCGTGAGGATATCCAGCATCGTCGCACAGGAGGTCAGGCCAGTCCGCTCTTGCTTGTTTGTGTGCGCTGTACTGAAATGATGCTAATATCGTAAAAAAGGATACGATGAAGTGCTTTTTTTAATTCATTAATTGCGAAAGAAGTTCAGTTTCTGTAGTGCAGCTCTAACAAGACGGTTCAGCACTTTTACATTACTGCGTCAGTTTTTTGTATTATTATATATTATAATTAAAAATAATTATTTTATTTTGTAAAAATATATAATTATTATCTAATTATTGTCATTTTGCTATTTTAAACTTTTTAAAAAAGTGTAAACTTATTAAACGTGGTTTAAACGTGCATTTTGTGATATTTAATAGCAATATTATTATTAATATATATATATATATATGACTTTTTCTTCATTTTAAAATGGACTCAATAAAAATAACTTGTGTACTAAATAATGTTAAATAATTATACATTTTTGTTCATTTTAAATTGGACTTGATGACAATTTTATTAAATAAATTCTATATAAATAACAGCTTTTATTATTGTTATTAATTATTATGTTTGCTTTACTTTTTTGTAAATTTCAAATTGGATTTGATGAAAAAAACTTAGAATAATTTTGAATTTATTTTGAATAATTCAAAGTTTTTATGTAGTGCTGTCAAATGATTAATCGTGATTAATCACATCCAAAATAAAAGTTTTTGTTTACATAATATATGTGTGTTTGTTGTGTATATTTATTATGTATGTATAAATAGGCCCACAAACACATATATCATATATTTTGAAAATATTTACAATAAATATATATATTTGTATTTATATTCATATAATTTCATATCATATATAAATGTATTATATATTATTATCATAAATATATACATGCATGTGTGAGTGTCGACATATACATAATATACACATCACACACACATATATTATTATAAAATTATTAACCACAGCTAAATGTTTGATAGCACTAGTTTTTATTGTTTTTAATTTGTAATAAATTTCTGTAGTTTCTGTTATCTGAAAATAACTTCAGAGAAACTGCTCTAAATTGCTCAGTGTATTTAGGTACAGTTGTTACTGTTAATGTTGCACGATTCATCAGTTATGAAGCACACTCACTCAGCAGCTCTATATGCGTATGATAGTAGAGGTGATATAACTGCTGATGTTACAGAGTTAGCGTCAGATCCGTTCAGACTGTGTTCTCAGAGCAGCTGTGATGATAATATTAGGTTCATAAGGAGGTGAGGTTTGTTTCTCTGAAGAAGCTCATCCCGTAACTTGTTTAAGCTGAAATTCCCCAATCCTCCAGTGTAAATCTCTTTAAGACATGCTCTTATATTGCAGCACATGCTTTATTTCTCCTGAGAGCCCTTCTCGAAGTCTCCTGGCCTCGAGGAACGCTGCTGATTTTTGTTGGTGATTTCCTCTGGAAGTGAGACTCACACCAGGCCAAAACACATTACGGGCTGGTCCTGCTATGTTCTGTCACATTACGGCGCGCGATCGCTGCGTTTAACGTCTCACGCCGACTATTAGGAACAAATGTGATTTATTGAGCAGTTACCAAATTCATTTTCCGCTGAGCGTTGATGTATTGCGTTCCTGCAGATGTTGTTTTTCTTTCTAATTCCGTTCTTTATCTTGTATGTTGGTTTTTATGCGTCATAATCTTGGCCAAGCGCTCGTTTTGGAGTGAAGGTTTACCATAACTGGTCATATCGAGGGAATCGGATGAGTTATTGTGCTTGAAACAAATCGGCTGTTTGTTTTATTTCGTTTTTTTAAGCAGCCTTTCCTCTCTCATAGGAAATTACATTGACTGTTTTTATCGAGGTGTTTGGCCTCGCCGGCAGTAATTGACTGGAGAAGGTGAGAGGAGAGTTTGGAGTTAGAGAGAGAGAGGCGGCCATCATCCATCACTTTTACAAACAATGCCCTTGAATTCACCAATCAGTGACTGTGAACAAACACATCAACATGCTTTTCCCACCTGCTCTGTATCCTGCATCACCTCAAAACCCCTCAGGACCCGCTGACTCCCAGAGACAACCTCCAGACCATTAACACTGCTGCTCAAAAGTCACCAGGACTGCATTTATTTGATCAAAAATATAGTACGAGTGTGAAAATTGATACATACTTTATGTCTGTGATGTTCAGCATCATTACTGCAGTTGAAAACTGTTAATATTTTTGTTGAAACCGTGATGCATTCTGTTTTTTAGGATTCTCAGATGAATAGAAAGTTCAAAAGAACAGGATTTATATGAAATAGAAATCTTCTGTAACATTATAAATGACTTTACTGTCACCATTGATCCTTACTGACTTACTGCCCTCAAGCTGTTAAGTTTGTGAAGTTGTCACATACAACTTGTACGTGCAGATATTTTTAACAAAAATGTACAGTACACGCAAAAACTAAACTATATGATGTCAAGATCATCAAAAGAAATTCACTAAAGTAATTTTATGTCCATAGAAAGCACATTAAATCTAAGTAAAGTGTGTAGCGTAAGTGTCTGTTCAGCATAACACAATATTTATGTTCCAATTCAAACTACATGCTTATTCTGACTTCAAATATTATAAAGAAATAAGAGAGCCTCTGTTTTAAATTAGTAACACATTCTTCCTGGCAAATAAGCAAAACCTAGG
>JAUCMT010000056.1:4104942-4117220 GCA_032357475.1 Enteromius thamalakanensis
GTAGACTCAAAACTCACATGAGAGTTCACACTGAAGAGAGTTCCTGTAAATCTGAGTGAACGGTCCCTGCTGCTGAACGTGGGACAAATCTGATTGTCCACATCTGGCCATCTTGCTTTTTGTAATTTCATATACTGATAAGTTGGAATCAAAAAGTGCCATGCCCTGTGATATATATATATATATATACACACTGTTGACAAGCAAATATGAAACAACAGACAGGCAAACATGAAACAAGAGACACTGACATCGCAGCTGGCTGATTCAGTATTGTGTTCGGTTCTCCAGAATTGCTTGTGGTTGTAAAAAAGTGGAGAGATATGCTTCAATCAGATGTTTACCGCAAGCGTCTAATCAGGATTTTCTATGCTGACTGACTTGTTGCACGCCATTCTATTGTTTTGGGAACATTTCCGAGCTTCAAAACGTGACGCTGAACGAAAGGAAATTGTGATTGGTTGTTATACATTTCCGTCAATTGGCCTTATGGCCTTGATTAAAGAAAGCAGCTATGAATTCCAGACCTTCAGCCATCAGTACCCCACTATAAGATATATCCACTATCCATATCTAGCTACGCATCCCTCCACCTCCCCTTCTCCGCCTTCTTTTCGCACTTTCCGTAGAGCAGGTTCCGAGCCTGACGCCAAGCTCTGCCCTCGCTTGGGTTACAACCAGTAGGGCTCGGAGTCCATCGAGCTCCCGGATCGCCCCATGGACAGCACAACAAACATGCTTTATGAATTATTATGAGAAAGCTCGAACTCGAGTGAAATCGAGTTAAACGGTTTGAATATGACAGGGACTCCATTGATAGACTTCTACATTTGTTACGATGTGATGTTTTCATGCGTTATATAATAAAACACATCACAATATTCAAGTAATATGAGTGAATGATGAATCCTGCGAGTCTAATAATGTTAGTTGTTGAAATTACTAGTGGTTTAACGTCCTAAACGTCTTGGATCTGAAATGCTCTTTTTACGATAATACCAAGCATGCGTCTGTCTTTGACTACAAAATCATTCCATATGAATATACTGTATATACTAGAGCTGCACAATTAAACGTTAAAAGATTGCGATCTCGATGATGACGCCTGACATCACATGCGGTTTTGCAGGCAGAGGCCAGGAGTGCTTGTTACGCCGGTTCCATTCTGTCTTGTGCACATCCACGTCCCATCCCATAATAAAGCAATGTTTGGTCAAAGCTTTACAGGGAAAGGCTGAACCACAGCTTGTAATGCAGTAGGCTAGATTGAATAGGCTATATTACATTAATCTTTTGTTTAACAGTCTGTAAAAATAATCCGCTTGGGGATTGAAATGGAAAAAAGAAAGGACTCACTATTCTAATGCACTAGCTGTGTTTTCATATATTTGTCTCACAAAATATATATATATAAAATAAACAAATATATATATGTATGTAAAAAAAATTCAATGTTTAATTTTTTTCCCCCTTTCAATTTATTACATTATTTTACATTTCATTTCTTGTCTTATTTAATTGCTATTTTCTGCTGTTTGATGACCTATTTTTCAGGGGTAAATCTTTAAAATAAAAAAAGTTCTCCAGAATTGTGAGAGAATCGTGATCTTTATTCTAAAAAAAAAAATGTTGATTCTCATTCAGAATTGTGCAGCTCTAATATATACCCTACATATGCTAATATTAACATGCTCACATATGTTCTGTTGTTTATTTTAGTGAAGCAGCAAACTATCAGGATTTCACTTCTTGAACAGAATCTGTTTTCAGTATTACTTCAAAGTCTGTTCACATCTCTGTAGTTAGATCAGTGTGCTCAATAATGTGTCTTTGACCTTCATTATGTATATTTTAATGATACTGTGTTGGAAATAAAATACTTTTGTTCAGTTTCCTCACATTCTTTCTTACCTGCCTCAGTGACAGTCATTAATGGGCCATTAGGGGAGGGGTCTTTGTCTCTTCAGGTGAGAATCACTGAATATTAATGACCATTCTCACCCCCTCGCATACAGTCTTTCAGCCTCAAAACATCTTTACAAATGTATTATTATTTAATGATTATTATTTATTATTATTCATTTTTTTTTCTAGTTTTAGTTAACTACAGTAACCCTCTCTCCACTTATGTTTAGTTTTCAATCTTTTAAAACTCATTCAGGGCTTCAATTCTGTTTAATTTTTCTGATTTAGTCCCAGAAGCATATGTTTTGGCATACAGTAATTTCTTCTGCGGTAGAGGCTTGTGTGAATTAAGACGCCGGCTTCTGTTCTACACACAAAATTAAACCTGCTTATTAAGTTTCTTTCTATCTTCTGATATAATTTCAGAATATTTCAGTTCTGAAGACGCAGAATATACAGTGGTGCTCAAGGTATTTGCTGGTTGTAATGAGCTCAGGCCATCTGTGATTCTAGCAAAACTGATTTAGTATTTTATCAAATGCAGGAAGTACAGTTTATAAATAGAGTGCAGTTTCTATATTCTCCAGTGGAGGACTGTAGTGTATCCAGTGTCTCTCTAGGATGTTCAGTCAATATAAGTGTATCTTTTTTAGATATTTCATCAGGACAGGCACACACTGTATAAACATCCGTGCATGAAAGGAAACTGATTGGTTGTTATGTTCTCTGTGTGTGACATCATGTCACTTCAGTGTTTAGAATCAGCTCATTATTCTGAATGGAACATTCAAATGTAGCATCGTTAAAAATAGACCTTGCTGATTTGATGGTGTCATGCTGACAAGCCAGAGAAGAACACACACACACACACACACTTCTCCAGATGAATTTACAGTGATTTGACAGTCACAGGCCTAAAGTTCAGTCTCATTTGTGTTGATTTAATGAGTACAGAAAGAGTGTGTGTGTGTGTTTTGTCAGTCTTCTGTACAACCACACACTCCATATGCTCAGTATAAACATTTATTAATTTCCACTCAGTTGTCATTGACTTTTATTTTGAAGCGCACTGCTATTTTTACCAGCACATATGCTGTGTTCAAGCTGCAAACTTCCCAGAATTCCTCCCGGAATGCCCAGCGTTCCTCTTGAAGTCGTCCAGTCGCTGCATGACAATGGTTGAGATGGATGAGTAAAACACAGTAAATTGCAGTAAATCATTTATTGAGTACTAAAGTATTGAGCTTGATATATTAATAACTGTAGTAGTACTCTGATGGAGTTACTCTGCTAACCAGCAGGCTTTGTGTTTGAGCTGAAATCACAATATGCTAATGATCTGTTTGATGACCTGCCCATTTTAGCTCTTCTTTTAGAGTACAGGTCATACCTTTTTCTAAATTTTGCAAGTAAATTGTATCATGTAAATTATTTGCATTGTTTATATATGTAAATTATATTTTAATAGAAATAATTTAACAATATCTAATATGTATATTATACTTTTAATATAAGTATTTATATATATATATTAAAAGTAGAATTTGCATAATATATATTGTTAAATTATTTAGATTAAAATATAATTCAAATAATATATTATTATTTAATTATTATTATAAATACTATATATTTGGTGATTATAAATGATTTGCAAAAATAAAAAATAAATAAAATGTAAAAATTAATAGCATTTGGACTGATTATTGAAAAGATTAATTGAGTTAATAGATTGAATGAGTGAGTGAGTATTAGTAGTGGTAAACTGTATTGTGTTTTAGGGTGGTTATTGTGAGTTTATATCCATGTCAAATGAATGTGTGTGTACATTTGTCAGCCCATAACTCAATAACACACTTAACGTGATGCATTACACAGATGTTGGACTAATGTGGTGGTGTGTTTGCTGGGGTCTGCTGTGGAGAGTTACACACCCTCACAGGAAATCAGTCCAGAAACGCCAGCAGCAAAACAAACCCCACAATCACATTCTGTCTCCGGACCCTCATATTTCACAAGAATCAACTTTAGTTTTCAGCTTTAAGTTCTGCCCAAGTGTGTTTCCTCACCACTGATCCGCTTGGGGATTGAGTTTTCTTGCAGGCGCTCACACACACACACACACACACACACTAATAGTTTAAAACATCACAGAAATAATCTGTAGTTTAATTTGTAGTTAGTTTATATATATATATATATATATATTTATATATTAATGCTGTCAATTACATAGAAAATAAAAGTTTTAGTTTGCATAATATACTGTATGTGTGTGTTCTGTGTATATTTATTATGTATATATAAATAGACACATACAGTATATATTTTGAAGATATCTACATGTATTTACATGTGTATATTTATATTCATATAATATTTATATTATAAATAAATTTAATATATAAACATATCCAATTTTTTTAAAAATATATAAATGCATGTGTGTGTATTTATATACATAAGAAATATACACAGCCCTCATGCATATATGTTTAAAAACTATTTTGGATACAATTAATAGCTTTTTAATATATACACACACACACACACGCGCACACACACACCGGCTCTGGCAGAAAAGAAGATCAGAGTAAGAAACACAGGAAAGATGAAACTTTCTCACTATTATGAAGACAAAAGAAGAAAGTTGCGGTTAGTAAATCAGATCAGGTTGAGATGAGTTCACGGACGGCTGCGGGCTTCGCAATTTCTTCACATCTATAACCACAACGGATGATTTATAACTCCAGCAAACCTGCAGTAAAGAGAGCAGAGCTAGAGTTCAGTTTCTGCCAGCCAATCATTTCTCAGACTGATTTCAGCGGCTCGTGAAGAAAGGTGGTTTTGTTGAGATCTGCAGGAATCTGCTGTGATTGTTGGACACTGGTTCTTCACCTGCTCAGATTCAGAGCTTAAATTTAGAACTGGAGGTTACTCTCTGGTTCTGCTGTAACTAGGCAACCTGCTGATACGAGCAGACTCCCTCTCACACACTCGCTCTGAACAACTATAAACCCTGTTAACTTGTTAAAGATGACAATGCACACACAATGCAGACTGTAATGTTGCCATTCAGAAACTAATATACAATAACCTGCAATACATATATAAGACTAAAATGTGTGTGCGTGTGTGTGTGTGTGTGTGTATATACACTGTAAAAATATATATAAAATCTATAAACTTTTATACTTAATAAAACATAACTTAAATAGCATTAAAACAAATGTAACTTTCATAAAACTACATTAAAATATACTGTAATGCCGTCAATCACAATTAATCACATCCCAAATAAAAGTTTTGCATGATATGTGTGTGTGTGTAAATACACACAGATACAATATATATATATTTACTGTATATTCATATAATTTATACAATAAATCTAGTTAATATAAAAACTAATTTTTTTTTTGAGTTTATAAAAGCATGTGTGTGTATGTATATAAACATCAAAAATGTACAAAGTACACATATATTATGTAAACAAAAATCTTTTATTTTTGGATGTGAGTTATCACAATCGTTTGATAGCACTGTTAAAATAATAATAATTTAAAATTAAAAATGAAAAATATAAATGTGAAAATAAGGACTAAAATGAGTAAAAGATCAAACTAATAAAACTAATCAAATTGATTTAAACATAAAGGCTTGCTGAAATTTTCTATGAGGCTACTAGGGTTTACTAAAATGTTCTGGAGGTTGCTATGGGTTACTAAGATGTTTTGATTGGTTGCTAGGGGGTTGCTGAGATGTCCTGGAGGTTGCTAGGGGGTTGCTAAGATGTTGTGGTGATTGCTATGGGTTACTCAGATTTTTTGAGTGGTTGCTAGGGGGTTGATAAGATGTTGTGGTGGTTGCTATGGGTTACTAAGATGTTTTGAGTGGTTGCTAGGGGGTTGCTAAGATGTTGTGGTGGTTGCTATGGGTTACTCAGATGTTTTGAGCGGTTGCTAGGGGGTTGGTAAGATGTTGTGGTGGTTGCTGAGGTGTGAAGCTCTCAGTGGGTGTAGTTCCTCCTTCGCTCCAGCAGGTCTGGAGCAGCAGTGCTAGTGAAGCTGTAGTGTTCTGTGTTGTGAAACACTAGTGTGAGTCACTGCTGTATAATAGCAGCCCTGCGGCTCTCAGGACACAATCCTGTCAGCTGAGATTGAGGACAGAGAGGAAGAGACAGAGACAGAGGAGTCAATGGGACGCTTGAAAAATGGTGGGTTGAATTTCAAAAATGTGCAGTAAAAAAATCACGTGCACGACCCACAATGCAGTGTGCTCAAGCTTTATTTCTAGTGTGATGAGAAGGGATTTTGAGTCTGTCAGATATTAATTTATTTTTTATTTTTTTAATAATGTGTCATGTGACAATTTAGCATAATACTGTTTAAAACTTTGTATAATGCACCATATTTGAGAATAACATTATAATGTGAATATACAGTATATTATGTACAGTAAGGAGATTTGTTTTTTTATAATTTAATGAATTATTATGTACTTAAAATAATCAACTTCAACCCACAATTTTTTAAAGAAATTAGTTATTTTATTCAGAAAGGCTTCATTAATGTATAATGTACAAAAAATCCCCACTGTTCTTTTGAATGTTATATTCATCAAATAATCCCAAACGGACCCTGGACTTCTGAACAAGTACTGGAAGTCTATGATACGTCCTCATTTACATATCGAGGTAAACCTGTGTGTAGTACAGTAAAACACTGCTAAGTTAAATGCAGTGGCTTTCCACAGAGCCTGTTACCATGACAACCTAATGAATGACCAATCATCATAGAGTTTGGGAAGTGGCCGGTGAGCACATTCAACGCAGATGTGCTGTAGTCTTCATTTGCATATGCAGATCTGTGATTGCTCATTAGCATATGCAAGTATCTGCTGTAGTGAGTTTATTGCTGCAGGTTAAGACAAAACAACCTCTGAATGGAGTGACACTGTGTGTGTGAGAAAAACACATCATCTCAACATTCATATATAACACATGAGCAGCACAGGCCGAGAGGTGTTGTGTTTGACGCTGACACACACACACACACACGTGTGCCGTAACTTTGCCGTAAGCGTTTGTTTGTGGTGGTAGTGCTCTGCAGCCGTGTGCTATTAATAGAGCGTTTGTCTGTTGAGTTCTGCTGTTTCATGTGTTCAGTGTAGAGACGAGCAAAACCAACTAGTTCAACTCCATAACCTTACAATTAGCTTGTCTCCAATAAGATATGTAGGTTTTTATTTTATTAGGTATTTTTTAAATATGAAAATATTATGTTTTTTTATTATATATATATATATGCATTTAATTAAATTTATTTATGTGTATATATAATTTAATTAAATTTATTTATATAATTTAATTAAATATATATATCTATATATGTGTGTGTGTAATGCTTCTAAATTGTATAATATGCTTTTGTACTGATTATATATTTATATATAAATATGTGTGTGTGTGTGTGTTATAAATGCTAATGAATTATACATATTAGCATAGCAACCATATGCTTTATGGTTATGTTTTTATTTAAGGTGATCATTGCTGGATGTTGCTAGTGGTTGCTAAGATGTAGTGGGTGGTTGCTAGGGGGTTGCTAAGGTGTAGTGGGTGGTTGCTAGGGGGTTGCTGAGTTTTTCTGGATGCTGTTTCGATCATTATTAATCAAAATATAATGAGGGTTTTTAGTTTTTGTGGATCGGGTAATTTAAAAAAAAACTTTTTTTATATTTTAGTGAGGAGTGAAATTTTTTTTAAGAACATTAAAGTTGTTTGTTTCTGTAAAAGGAAGCGAAAGCAGTGCTTGGGCCAGTGATGTTTGCGGTGTGACAGAGAACAGAGGGAGGAATGTTTGTGGAGGTTTCTGCTCCGGTGCTCTTCAGCCCTTTCCTCTCGCTCTGTTTGGAGACGCTTGTTTTTGCGCTCGATTGCTAATTCATCTGATGTCATCTCCTCGTTTCGCCCACCTTATCTCGCATTACTTAGTTTTTTTGTGTGCTCTTCTTCTCGTTGCTGAGCTCTGGTTTGCGCTCTTCTTGCTCCCTCCCTTCCTCTCCCATTATCCTCAACAGAGCATGTCTGCCAGCGCGGGAATACGTCTCTCTCTCTCTCTCTCTCTCTCTCTCTCTCTCTCTCTCTCTCTCTCTCTGACAGAAGTAGGATTCTAGTAGAGCTTCTGCTCTCGGCGTGCACTAATGCGAAGCGACTGCTGTGGGCATCTGTGTTGGAGGCAGCTCGGCATCTCAGCGTTAGTGTTGAAGCTCAAGCAGAAACTCGGAGGAGCTTTCCCGTCTCTAAGTGTTGGGGAGGATCCGCTGGGGGTATGGGTTGATGTTAGCGAGCGCTTGGTTTAGGCCCGTGGGTTGTAGAGGTGCTCTCTTGGCGCCCGTGGTGCTCGGCGGGTGTTCCGGTGGCGGCCCGATGCGGGGATCATGGTTGTAGCGCTGGCGCTCAAGCTGCTGACCGAGCTGCTCCAGTGCTCCGCTCTCATGCCGCTCTGTGACGCTGGCAACACGCCCCGCCGGACCGCTCAGGGGCCCGAGGTGAGCCCTCACCTGAGAGTGTGTGTGTGTGTGTCTGTGAACTGAGGAAGAGAAGGAGCATCTTTGACTATGTTTTTGTTGTGATATTTTAGAAATCGTCACTGGCATGTAACAGTTTTTGTTGTTTTTAGGTGTTCTTGGACAATCAGTTTAAATGTATATCTACTTATTTATTGGATGTATTACATGATAATCTCACGTTTGAGAGTGTCAGAGATCTGAAAACATCCTACACTGCAAAACATGGATTTCTTACTTAAATATTTATACTAGAAAACAAGACAAATAATAAGAATTATTAAATCAAGATGAATCTACTTTATAAGAAAATATTTTTTGTAAAATTTAGCAAAATTATGTTAGTTTTTACTTTTAAAAAATCTAAATTATATAAAAAAAATATTTTATGATTATGAATTCATGAGAATTCATGAATTATGATTATGAGCTAACAAAATCTTGATAATAAAAACCTTTCAAGTAAATGCATCTTGATTACTGATTATTTTTTGCAGTGTACAACATTTTTATCAAATTATCTAAGCTGCTTAGAAATTGCTTGTAAATTTCACAACTAATTACAAAGAAATAGCAAGTAACATGAAAATTGTTAAATTGTTTGGTTAAACAGTGTACCCATGTTCATTAAACTATACTCTTGGATGGGTCTGTTATAAATATTTTAAGGAATTTATGAAGATGCATCTGAGACAATGTTGATAGTTGAACATGACTGAAAGCTCGACTCAAGCCACATTTACATGAAAGCCATTTATTGAAAGACTAAAACATCTAGAAATGCAAATCAGAGCAAGACAACACTCAAACTGATCATTTAACTCATTTAACTTTTTATCATTGAATCCCACAGCTGTCATGCACACTATATTTATGCCTTGATTTTATCATCTGCTGTGGGCTGAGCTTGATTAATGTGAGTGTTACAGTAGAGATGGAGGTTCATTCAACCTGTGTTTGAATCCTCTTACTGAAATATGGAGATTGGAGGAGCTGAAAGAAGCCCTGAAGTGCCGGAGCACTGACTTAATTCTTGATGGCACTTTGACTGAATCAGGGAAAAGCCCTGGATGAGATGAGCTGAGGAAGGAGGATTGTGGGATTGAACCAGAGATAGTAATGTGTCCTCTCAGTTCAGTTTGACGCATTGACTTCTAACTGTTTGTGTCTCTCTTGTATATTAGTGCTGGGGTTTTCATTCACTCTTATAGCAGTTACATAGTTAAATGATCATCTGTGTGAGTGAGTCATTGAATCATTTACTCAACTGATTCATTCAACAGCACCGATTCATTCAGCAAAGCAACATGCAGCTGCTTTTATAAATGAGTCGTTGAATTAATCACTCAACCGATTCATTAAACAACATTCAAAACATATTTATTCACCACTCATATTTTGGGTCTTCGTAGTTCACTTGACTGCTGTGCTGTCTTGTAAGTGGTCTGAAGTCACATGATGCTTTGTTAAAGTCATTATTCATGCTAATCTTTGAAGGCTGAGACTGTCTTTATTCTGTTTTAAATCTTTTAAATCAGATCGGAGCCGCTCTCAGATATGTTTGACAATGGCAGCAGTGCAGACTCTGTCTTTAACGATCTGTCATGATCTGTTTGTCTGTTCAGGATTGAGATTGTACAGAAGACCACGCCAGATATTCCAGTCACATCTATTTATAGTTATTAGAAAACAGAGATGGCACCACATCTGTGTGTTTTTAATGGAAGGAAAATTAGTGTCATTTTGATGAGAAAGTGTTATCTTATATGGACCTGCTCTGATATGGAAATCAATTTATATAAGTAGATATCATTTATTTAAAACAGTATATATGTGTGCATTCTGTCCAAATTGTTTGTAATAATGAATATATGTGAGCAGATGAACGTTTCTACATAATATACCTGTCATTTGTGTCCATTACCAGAGAGAGGACCAGTTTTATTTCAAAGTCACAGGTGGTTCGCCAGCCAAAATGATCTGGCTCTTTCATGTCTTGATGTTTTTGACAGTCAGAATCCCACTGGAATGTCTTTGATATCTGCTATAGAGAAGCTCAATAATTTACACTGATGAGGGACAGCTCTGACGCACGTTTAGTCCATGTGACGCTGGTGAGCATGTGTCAGGGATGTAAAGAGTTAAGATCAGCTGTTTGCGTCACAGGTGATCGCTTCAGTCCCTAGAGAGCCTGAAACACACACACATCTCCAGGATGACTGGGCTGCACCTAGACCAAAGATCTGCAAATACAGCCCACTCAGCCCAAGATAAAGGCTGAATTAGGGCTCTTAAGGGCGGCTGAAGCCCTGAATCACGCTCAGATGAGCTAGAAGAGATCTGGATGCTCATAATGACAGATGTGTGTCTGAGAATACAACCCTGAGTGAGCAGCAGTGCGGTCTGCTGTCTACATAGGGAACTCCCTTCTAGGGCAGCATTCCAGCTGAAGCAGAAGGAACAGATGACATAGGCGTCAACTCCAATGTATTTCTTTATTTATTTATTCATTCAGTTAGTATGGAATACAATACAACAATATTTATTCAGTCATTTATTTAAACTGGACATTTAAAATTTCCTAAGTGTCCTAAAAAAATAGCACAATTTTCTCAAACAAAGTGTAAAAAAATGGTTTTAAAACTGCAGGGGGTAAGTTGCGTAATAAATGTATATATAAATATATAGACACAAACTAGGTAAATATACACAAGGACATAATGGGAGAACTGAAAACACCTGGGGGACACAACTGGAGACTAATTAACTAATAACTTAACAACGAGGACAGGAACACCAAATATGGGCAAAGGCGGACACATGGGGAAAAAACCCAGGAGAAAACACACATGAAAGCCAGATTAATGGCACAAGCTGTGAAATGTAGCTTTAAAAAACACCAAAAAACGTGTCTCGTGGGTTCTTTGCAACTTTGTGCGTTATTAAAGTTTCTCATCAGCGGCTCCCAAAGCAGATTACAGAAGCTGCAGACGCACGCTCACTCTCACGGTCCCGAATTAAAGCTCTTAAATCCTGAGAAGGAAACTTCATCCAGCTGCTGACATCACATGAGCAACAGAGAATAAAACATGAGCTTCAGCAGCTCCTGAAGCAACAGTAATGATGAAGATTTGAGAAGAAAGCTGCAGCCGAGAGAGAGAATTAGAGACGCATGACTACACATGCTCTCTTTTATTATTTTAAATCTGTGATACAGAAGAAAAGGACGAGCGGCGGAGCGTTTCTGATGCAGACAGATGATTCAGCTCATATTTCTGTGCTTGGAGATTCACGCTGGACTCTTTTGCTTTGAATCTGCTGGATTTTATCCGCAGTGCTCTAGGATTGAATTATTTATCTGGCTATCAAACCCAGAGGTCCTGAGATAGCGTGAAAGCGAGAACTTGTTAGGTTGAGAGATCCAAAGCTTCTGTCATTGTTTATAATAGAAATGGAGGCTGTTGAATATTTGATTTGCTGTATTACCGCAGGGCTTTCTCAGGCCTGAATCATTTCACTTCTAGCCCGTCAAATATCTGTTGACTCAAGGTTTCTGTGGGATTTCTTTTAGGTTTGAATTGAGAAATTAAATTCGTGAAAGCTGCATACGTCTGGCCCTTCAAATATCAATGTTTTACTAGAGTACACACTTCTGAAAAACTCAAATAGAAGATGTCAAATGGACAAAACCATATTTTAACGAATATTTGACGTTTAACCGTCTGGAGTCTGAGGTGATTTTGGGGCAGTTGAGATGTTTGGACATGCTCTGATATTTGAGCTTTTTTCAGCTATTTAGAACA
>JAUCMT010000056.1:4127342-4151993 GCA_032357475.1 Enteromius thamalakanensis
TTTTTTATCGCGCGATAAGAGTCTCGCGTTAACGCAGCGCGTTAACGCCGATAACGGCCCACCACTAATTAAAACACACACGAACAGTATATATTTTGATAGTATTACATATAAATGCATTTTTACATTTTATTTTCTTATATTTGATATTATATCTAAATATATTTAATATATAAACATAACATGTTTTCATTAAGTATATACATGCATGTGTTTGTATTTATATATACTTAATAAATATACACAGTACATACAAATATATTTAAAGAAAAACTGATGCGATTAATCATGATTAATCATTTGACAGACGGAAATCATGCCACAGTGTAAATAATCTCATGATAGTGTAAAATTGACCTGAACTCTTTTCCTTTTTTGTTGAATTTGAATACTCTTATTGTGTTTTTTGCCATTTTTAGTAGTTTTTGTTTTGTTTTATATGTCTGTATATACAGTATTTGTAGTATTTTATTCATTTTTTAGTTATTTTAATTCATCAAGTTAAAGTAAACTAAATATGCTTTGGCAATTATCTTTATTCATTTAACTTTATTATTCTTGTTATTATTACAGTTGATGTTTATTGCAATTAACACTTTTTTTCATTTATTTAATGGATCAAACATTGTTTCCATTTTAATTTGTTAACTAAAGCAATGCTTTCGACTTTAAAATGTTGTGGTTAATCTACTGCTGAATTTCTTTTTACGGTGAAATAAGACGCAGGTTTGACAGCCGTGCTCTAGTGTTTGAGCTTCACCAGCTCTTCTTTGTTGCTATTTTTGCAGCTTTTGTAGCGTGATTCATAGAGCTGCCCACCTGCTCTGAGATCAGTCAGTGACCACCGCAGCAACATCAGCTCCAGACGCTTTTATTGAGAACACACACACACACACATATATATTATATATATAGTGTAGAAACTATTTTCACACAGAAATTGTAAGTAACACACTGAATGCACTGAAATATAATTTTCTTGTAAAACATCCAGTAATCTTTGTAAAAGCGTTGAGCTCATACTTGTGTTTTTATGTTCATAACAGTACTGCACAGTGCTAGTTAACAGCACAACTAGTCTTGTCCGCCGGCTCGGCCCGTGAGGAAGCTGATCTAAGCAGATGTCGCAGCAGTAACGTGTGAAGCATGTACCTGTGTAGGTGCTTTATCATGACGGCTATTTTTAACCGTGCCCTTCCTGTTCCTGTTCAGCTCTCATGTATGCCAGCATCTTCGGGAACGTGTCAGCCATCATCCAGCGGCTGTACTCCGGAACGGCTCGTTATCACACTCAGATGCTGCGGGTCAGAGAGTTCATCCGCTTCCATCAGATCCCCAACCCGCTGCGCCAGAGACTGGAGGAGTACTTCCAGCACGCCTGGTCCTACACCAACGGCATCGACATGAACGCTGTGAGTCCCACCTCTGAGCATCCCACATCAGGGGGAGTCCGAGTCTTCATCAGGTTTGGACAAATATAGCATTGCATTAGCGTCTCTGCAATGGATGTGAATGGGTGCCGTCAGAATAAGAGCTGATAAAAACATCACCGTAATCCACAGCCCTCCACACTGCTAAACATGCTGTTCTTACTTAGTGTTTTTCTCTTGTTTTGGCTTCTAAATTTCTCTCGTAAGTCAAACCAGTCCTTTTTATCAATAGAAGAAATGTTACCATGGATTACAGACTTGGATTTAAGTTTAAAAAAAGAGTTTAAAGTCAGCTTTTGATGTTAATTGATGGACTGGAGTGCTGTGGATTATTGTGATGTTTTTATCAGCTGTTTGGACTCTAATTCTGACGGCACCCATTCACATCCATTTGCTAAGAGAGTGATGCAATGCTACATTTCTCCAAACTCATCTACATCTCGTGTTGAACCAACTCTTCCTTCATCACTAACAAACTCACTTGCATTACCTTTAAAGTCATTCGTGAGCTGGGTATAATAAAGAATAAGTTCATTTCTCCTTTACTATCACCCGACTTTAACAAGATTACGCATTCAAGTAAAGAAAACAAACGAGCGTCCACCTCCGGCCGTCAGCTCCTCTCATTAAGGAGCAGTGGAGCGTTCTGATTGGACAGTCAGAGCCGGTATGATTGCTGTGATGTAGACCGTAGTTTTCATTGATTTATAAAACAATTCTTGAGCTCAAGATGGCAATTTATTATTTTTTGTACATTTTATGAGACTGCAGATCCCGTGAAGCTTTGCAAATGGCAAAATCGTATGAGAGTACAATAAAATGATTCATTGTCTTTAATAACTATTATAAATATTAAATACTACTTTAAGAGTCATACTGTTTTCAGCGAGGGTGCATTCAATCAGGGCTGTACTTGAACTTTGCACATAGCACTGCTGCTATAGGCTATTTTTTTTTTCAGGAATATCATGATTTTATTAAAATTTTTTGTCATGGTTTTACTATTTTGCAAGTTGCCTGAGCAGTGCAGCCAATCTAATTTCCCTATTGTAAAAAAAGCATAAAATAAAAACAATGGCAGACAAAGATAAAAGTATTTGCTATCATTTTTGTTACTAGAAATGCATCACATCCTAGTCCACAGCGACTTCCGTAGTATTGCTTCCCTATGGTTAAAGATAATGTGAACCAGCAACAAAATATCTTCTTTTGTGTTCAGCACAAGAAAGAAATGAATCCAGGTTTGGGATCAAACAATGCATGTATTACAGAATGGATGTATCTTCGTTGATGAAAATACATTAGTTTACTGTTAATTCAGAGTGCATTAACTAGTGTTAACTAACACAAATTGTGATTTTAATAATGCATTAGTAAATGGTGAAATTAACATTTAAATATTGTTTAAATATTGAACTATATTGTAAAGTGTTACCAAAATATCTTTGCTGTTGTCCTGTGCTCTTCCAGGTGCTGAAGGGTTTCCCCGAGTGTCTTCAGGCTGATATCTGTCTTCATCTGAACCGGACTCTCCTGCAGAACTGTAAAGCGTTTAAGGGCTCCAGTAAAGGCTGTCTGCGAGCGCTGGCCATGAAGTTCAAGACCACTCACGCCCCGCCGGGAGACACGCTGGTGCACGCCGGAGACGTCCTGACCGCGCTCTACTTCATCTCCCGCGGCTCCATCGAGATCTTACGTGGAGAAGTGGTGGTGGCTATCTTAGGTAGATCCTCCAGGAACTGTTATACTACAAACAACACTTAGGGCCAGGTTTACTAACAGCTTTACAAACCATCTTTTAATATTGTACACGCACTGCTTAAAGTGTAAATATCTACAAATTCCTGAATTAAGATGCATTTACTCGACTAACTCGAGTTTTTTCCCATCATACTGTGGCTTGTAAATCGCAGAAATTGCCTGTTTAGTAAACCTGGCCCTTGATTTTAAGCAGCTTGGATCGATGTTGTGTGGTACCCCTAGTTTAATCCATGTTAGTTTGTAGTGTAGGGTCAGTTTGAGAGGCTCTGTGTTTATCCTGCAGTGCCCCCTACAGGATATCATCGGTAACACTGTGTAACTCTTCAAGGAATAATTCAAAAATCATTTACTCACCCTCAGGACTTTAATGCATCTTCTTGTTGGAAAACAAAAGCAGAAATTTAGCAGAATATCTCAGCTGTTCTCTAAAATCATATGTATAAATATATATAGTGCTGTCAAATGATAAATCACGATTAATTGCATCTAAAAAAAAGTTTTTGTTTACATAATATATGCATGTGTACTTTGTACTGTATGTTTATTATGTACATGTAATACACACACATACAGTATATATTTGGAAAATATTTACATGGATATACATTTATATTATATTTTATATATAATTTAGAAATTAATGCATGCATTTTTATTTATATATACAAAATAAATATACACAGTGTATGCACATACATCATATAAACAAAAACACTAATATATATATATAAATATATAAATACATAGTTTTTATCAGTCATGGGTTACAGCCCAAGTTCTTCTGAATACCAACCTATGTTATTTATTTATTTATTTACTGATAGTATTTATTTAGTTTATAGTGTGTATTGTTGTCCTATGTGTATCTTTAATAAAAAAAATGATTATGTTAACTAAATGTAAAAAATTAGGTGTATAATAAATTTATTTCATGCATAAAAGTAAAGCATTAAAATGCTCAAGCATAAACAAAATTGCAGGTACACTGTTTTCCTGTACCGTATATAACAGAAAATCATAAATCAAATGAATGAATGCATGGAAGAATGAACTAATTTTTAAAATGCACTAACATGATAAATAAAACTAGAGGTGCATTTAGGATGAATTAAATTCTAAGCAGTGTGAAATAGAATGGAATAAAAAGGGTTAATGAAACGAAACGAGCTGCAGTTTTTACATTCACTGGAAAGACTTACAATTACACCAAAATATAGGCAACAGTCTTCCTGCGCACACATGATCAAATATGAAAGAATAAATGCATACGTCTCTGCTTGTTTGTGGATGTGTCTGACAGGGAAGAACGATATATTCGGTGAACCCATCAATCTTTACGCACGACCCGGGAAATCTAACGCAGACGTGAGGGCGCTGACGTACTGTGACCTTCACAAGATCCACAGAGAAGACGTGCTGGAGGTGCTGGACATGTACCCAGAGTTCTCCGACCACTTCTGGAGCAACCTGGAGATCACCTTTAACCTCAGAGACGTGAGTCACGCTCGCGCTGTAATCGGCTGAGCAGTGCAAAATTCATCCTTCAAGCAATCTTAACCCTTGCAAGGGTCCTACAGTAGCTTCTCCTTAGCTTTTCCCAAAGTTATGTCTAAAAGACTGAACCTTATATCTAAAGACAGATGTCTAGAAATAATAGATACTGTCAGGACCTTCTGCTGGAGATCTTAAAATCTATAAGAGTGCTTGTTATTCTAAATGTATGGACCATTTCACATCTGCTTAAAGATATGCATAAGATTTTAAAGGAATGGAGTAGAAACACAGAATTCTGGTTCCCTCACAGACGAACATGATTCCTGGATCTCCCAGCAGCGATGATTCAGACTGCGTCGGCTTCAACAAACTTCGGAGGAGAAAGCTTTCATTCCGACGACGGACAGAAAAAGGTTTTCCTGACAACTGATGTTCAGCCTGAGTTTATTATTGTAGTTTCCTGTCATTTAATATTCAGAAACACACTATTGTCCGTGTTTGTTTCTCCAGATGATGCTGATGCTGGAGAGATCAAGAAGAATCAGAAACCCATCCGGAGAGGCAGAAAACAAGCAGCCGGTAGCAAGAACGAACTCAAACCGGGGTGGGAGGAGCCTCGCAACTCTATCTCCTCCCACTCCAGCGGGGATGAGGGGGAGGAGCCTGTGCACACATGCCCCACCCCTCCCACCACGCTCATGGATGTGACCGAGGGAGAGGGCGATCCCAAAACAGGAAACACGTGCAACGCCCTATCAGGTGAAGGAAGGACAGCAGACAGCTGCCATAGTATTAAGAAGTGTTTTAACGTATAGTCAAACAAGATCAAATCATGCAAAAAAAAAATTATAAATATTTAGAATTTAAATGTAAAGTTTAATATGAAGTATAACATATATACAAATAAAAATATTATATATGAAAAAAACAATATGATATAGAAATAAAACTTACATGAAGCATTTTTTCAAAGATCTGAACTTTTTTTGGGGGGGGTTGTGTTCACCACCACACTTATAGTGTCTATATTTAAATAAAATATTAATATTTAAGTCTTAATATAATATTTTGTCCTTGTTACAGCAAAGGGCAACACACACACACACACACACAAATATATATATAAATACAAACGCTTACAAATATTAAATAAATGTTTAACCGATTATAAATATAATACAATATAATATAATAACAGTATAATAAAAAAGTCAAATAAATTGTAAAAAATAATTTAAAAAGGCTGAAAGGAATGCTAACGGAAAAGATAAGCCATGTATTATATACATATGTAGTACTAGTTTTGTTTTTAAATGCGGTGGAAATGTGTTGAAAGAGTTTCTTTTGCATATCAATGTCAAATACTGAGTAGCTTTTTTTGTGTTCTCTTTGTAACATAGAAGTGTATATGTCCATGTGTATAGTTAAATGCAATGAAAATAATTGAAATGATAATAATAATCAAATAAAATAGTGATGATATCGTGTTCTAGTAACGTGTGTGTGTTGTGTGTGTCTCAGGTGCATTCTCAGGTGTGTCTAATATCTTCAGTTTTTGGGGTGACAGTCGAGGGAGGCAGTATCAGGAGGTGCCCCGCTGTAATCTCCCGCCCCCCTCGCCTCATCCCAGCACCCCCCTGCGCAGCATCAGCCGGCAGCAGCGCAGCCAGATGGAGAGCAGACTGGAGCTGCTGCAGAAACAGCTCAACAGGTGTGAGCTCGCTGCAGTCACAACACCTGTGTTCACTAGCTCTAACAGCCCCACCTGTGACTTTATATAATACCCTGTGTGTGTGTGTGTGTGTGTTCAGATTGGAGAGCCGCATGTCCACAGACATCGGTGCGATCATGCAGCTCCTGCAGAGGCAGATGATGCTGGTTCCTCCGTCCTACAGCACTGTTTCCTCTCCGCCGCAGGCGTCCATGTTCCCCGAGATCCTCGTGCAGCCCGTCACTCCGCTGGAGTCTAAATCACCGTCCTCTCTCTCACAGGTGATCACAGCTAGCGATCACACCTCGCTCGAGGTATCTTGTGTAATAAATTAGAATAAATTTCACTTCTGAACAGTTTACTATTCAGATTTTTATTTCATTCTATCAGGATGCTACCATCTCATGGCCAAATTATTAAAATGATTATTAATTAGTTTATTTTTTATAATATACCTGTTATTGTACTGTGTGTATATATGTTTATATATAGTACAATAATAGATATTTTGTAAAATGCTTATTATTATTTTTTATAATTAATGTATAATATTTAATTAAGAATTTAAAAATGTATATATATATAATAATAGTGTGTGTGATGTAACAGCTTGCTGTGTTTACTCCTGCAGTCCTGTGAGTTTCTCAGCAGCTCGGCGGAGCTCCATGCAGCGGTCAGCCCCGCTCCTCGACCCGGCTTCTCCAGCCTCAGGGCCCGCCTGGAGCTGGAGCCGGACCCCGACATCCACCGACGCTTCTCCCTTCAGGAGCCGCACACGTCACTGAGCACACAGACCCCACAGAAACACGGCTCGGACCCCGGGAGCTAGAGAGACCACCGCCGGACTACTGCTGTCGTCCAGTATCGGATACCCCTAAACCAATAACCCTGATTCTTACTGATTTCAAGTAGCCATTACGTCTTGCACTGAATTTTTCCAGACTCTCTCGATCTTTATCTTCACGTCTGCGGCGCTTCCAAACTGACTGAACTCGTTAGTGTTAGCTGGCCTAACAGAAGAAAACCCTTCTAATAATAATAACCTGATGTGTTCTGTGTGTCTGTCCTGTCGTTGGAGCCTGAGGCCCCGCCGCAAGCACACTGGATTGGCTGGATGAGGTGATTGGCGTGATGAAGCATATCATGTGTTGTGACACTGGATGAACAATATGTAAAGAGTTGATCGCGCTTGGCTTCCGTTCGTTTGTTTTTCAGCCGTTAAAACATCCTAGCTTTAGCAATACAGGATCCTTTAAACCACAAACGAAACCAAATACTGAAGATCGGGTCGGACCAGACTGTGGCGATTACGGCCTGCAGCCACTGGCGCGTGATTATTAATTATTATTATTAGGTACATCTATGATCTCGTTCCATTGAGCAATGAGAAAACCTTTATATAAGCTCTTAAGCATGCGATAATAAACACTTTTAATATCTAGCCATTTATTTTATACCGGAGTTAGCATTAATATATTTAAATGACTATAATATTTAATATAAGCATTCTTGAGGAAGGAAGACATATTAGCATGAGAACGTGTTGTGCATCAGCATCCGTACGCCAATCATGACCACGATTGTATCGTTCTGCCTCTAGGTTTTAATTGTGATTTATGTTTTGGTGATACCAAATATAATATTTAATTTGAATTGAACTGGTAATCTGAACGCAAGGACGCTGGGAACTGTTCAACACGACTGGATTCATTCATTAATAACCGTCACCTTTTCTTTCATCAGAGTTTGCACACGTTTATGTGCTTCATATTTCATGATGATCATTGTCTCTATCAGTTGTGTGTATTTGAGTCGTTTTATCGTCATGTGTGGGCGGATTTTACCCCAATATCACAAATAAGAAAACATAAATTTATATCCGCACAAAGACTATTCTGTTAGATCTATTTTTAGGATTGGTCCTCTTAATATTGTTCTCGGAGATGATTGCAATGCATTATTGCAATTTTTTTAAACTGCATTAATTGAAGCCAACAAATACCTCTTTAATGCATAAATATTTACAAATGCATATTTCATTTGTTTTGATCTGATTTGAAAAACAAACAAAAGAAACTTAATTTTTTTTTAAATTAATAATAATAATAAATGATCTATCCATCCTCAGTTTTGAAGATCTTTAGACTCCCACTGAATTTAATTAAATTAAAAATGATAGTTTTAATTAAATTTCCATCAATCTAGACAGAGATCAATTTTCTCTCTGAATCTCTGACACAGGAAGTCATGTAGTTCTAGTTGGTTTGGTTGTTTGTTAGTAATCCAGGTTTGCTCTTAATCGGAGTCAGGTGACTGTGATTCACAAAACACGGCTTCATTGTCCTAATGCTCCGACAGTAATTAATGGAGGTTATGTAACAAGATTATTGTTTCGTTCAGTGATTATTGTCCACGTCACTGGATGATCTGTCCTGCTGAATGGGTTTTGTGTGTGTGTGTGTGTGTGTTTCTCCTGATGTTCGGTGTACCGCTGAGCACTTTACACCGTCTCACTAAAGATCTCTTTATATCTATTTACAGGGATTTCAAGCCTTCAACTTTAGACACAGATCACACAAAACCGGCCAAACGCACCCAAATCCATGCGATTATATAATTAAACAGGCTTTACTAGTGCGTCAGTTTCCAATCACGACTCTCGTGTGTACATATCTTTCAGTCTTTTGGGCTTTAATTTATTTCGGTTGTTCGTTTACACTGGATTGCTAGTTTTCTCCTTCCCGATTTTGCTGTACATAAGGAGGTCTCGTAATGAAATGAATTCTTGGCATCCCTATAGCCGACACTATGCAGAATCGCATTTCCCTGGCATGCTTCGAAATGCAGAAAATAAATAAAAAAGAAATGCTGTAGAGGAAAACTACATATGTTTTACTTTTTTTGTTTTTTTTTCTAAACATGTGAATATCTCTGTTAATAATGAAGTATATCAGTTATTATATAATATATATAAATATATATATATATAAAGGTAATAACAAAGACAGATTGAACTTGTGCACATTTTATCTGCATGCTGCACTGCGAATCTTCTGCGGCTCTCTCTCAGAATGTGTCGACTGAAGCACTGTACTTCCAGCTCACCGAGAGTCGTTCTGTGTTCTTCCAGCATGTGGAAGGATGGACGTGACACTGGACACTGCTGTTACGTTACTGAGCTCTGGAATCCTGTGGAAATGAGCTGACGAGATCGGACTTCAGAAAGTCTTGATTGTGTGCTAGCATTATAAACGGTTGACTTTATAAAGTTTCAAAATATTTATTTCAATAAACTTCTTTGAAAACAACTGAAATTATTTTTTTTTTTTTATATGAATCATTTTATTGTATTTTTTACATGTTCATTTTCTAGAGAATATTTGTATAAATATTAACCATTAACTTTATGATACAGGTTGATTATTATTATTAATAGTAGCAATATGCACTTTTCCACCAGATATGAAATGTAACTTTTAAAATGTTTTATTTCATTTATTTTTAAATCAATGTAATTTATTAAATGCAATTTTTAATTATTTTTTATTATTTTATTTTATACTGGGTGAGCCTAATAGTCCTAGAACATAGATTTAAAAATAAATAAATAATATAAAAAATGCAGTCCTTTTTTAAAATCATATATATATATATATATATATATATACACACACAGTTCAATTAACAATAAAAATACCTGCATTTATTCAACTCTGTTATTAATTATAACATTTACTAGTGTATTTTTAAACGTAAAAAAAGTTGTTTCTTTCTAAATTAATGAAGCTAAGTTAAAATGAGCTACTAATAATGTTATATTAACATTAACGCGGATGAATAAGTAGTTTAGCAAATGCATTGCTCATTGTTGGTAATTGCATTAATACAAGTTACCTAATAAACCTTACTGTAATCATATATCTGTGTCAGATGTAGGAATATTGCAGTCACTTTTAATACTCAAGTGGATTATGTTATCATCTTCGTGAAGATAATCAAATACCAAGTCCATTATTAAACAAATTTAAATTTTAGACCCTCACATTAAACCAGTATAAAACAGAGCAAGCATTCAGACTTGATATTCTTTCAAACAACTTTAACTTGGGCACTAGATGGCGATATTTAATCATCCAAAAATTCTCAGCAGTGATTTTAGTTCAATTCTTCATGACATAATATGTTTAGTTATTGGTTGTATGCGAACTATATTACAGAGCATTGAGTAAAAATATAAATGTTTAGGGTATTGAATCAAATCCATAAGACTAAATTTAGGTTAATATTTAATATATTATACGTAAACCTTACAAAAAATACGTTATTTAGGATTTATGGATTTACATTAAGGTCAGTAACAGATACTTAAAAATAAATAAATAAATGCACATAGTTTTTATACTTCCCCCAGTGGGGTTAAAGTAAGATTTGTATTTAATTCATGGTCATTGGCTCGCCATTGGCCCGTATAAGGAGTCAAACTCACTGATTGCACGCGCCGCGTGTCTATCAAAAGTGCGCCAGTTGGACAGGCGTCATCAGACGGGGAGAGGCTCCGTCCACGCCCTGATTGGACGACACGGCTGTCCGTCTGCCGTTCCTGGGCTGCTATTGGCTGAGAGTGTCAGAGGGCGGGATGTGTGTGTGCGGTCAGTGAACAGCGCAGGGCGGATCAGCGTGAGGCCGCGACACCGACACACGCGCGGAAAACTCCCAGAAATCAACAGAAACGGTGAGAATAAACTTGTTAAACTCTGATAACTCGACTTTACGATTAAGTTGACCTTAGAAAGAGTGGCGCGGGTGTTCGTGCGCGCTGAGGGCGTTTCGCGTGGGTCAGTGACACTGACTGAACTCTGCTCATTTATTTATTTATTTATATGTCTGCTCATTTATTTATTTGTTTGTGTGTCTGAGTCTGTGTTTCTGGGCAGCTGGTTAACCTCCTTGTGAAACTTGTGTAAGTGTGTTAAAATAACTGATTACGTTGATTTGACATAACGTTAATTCTGTTCAGCTTGATTGATTAAGATGATGTTACTATTGATCTGTCAGACCTGCTGCTGATTTCAGATCAGTTTAGGTATGAATATGTTGTTTTTGATTTTGTATGTGACCTGGGGGTTGTGTATTTGTTGGTACAGTTGTCCTTGTGTGTGTGTGTGTGTGTGCTGTCACACAATATATGACATCACTCATATATTGAAATCTTGACCAGGACTATTTATTATTTAGCTTTTTCCTATATTTAACACACAGGCTTGGGTCATTCAAATGTGTTTTTTAGCATAACAAGTTTCTGTGGAGATCATCGCAAGGCATCAGATGGGATATGAACCGCTTTTTGTCCATCAGTTTGTCATAATCATCTTTCTATGGAGTTTGTTGTGTGTTTGAGCTAAATCGTATATGATCCATCCTGGGGAGGATTTAGATGTGACACAAGCATCAGAGGATTACTGTACACACACACACACACACACAACCTACATTTATGCATGCTCACATATTAGTCTTATGCTCCTCATATTGGTATGGCATGCACTTTAACTGCTTTCTGCAGTACATTGTGCAGTACATTCAGTTTCTCTCTCAATGAGTTCTGGAACGGATTTTATAGATATGCAGATGAACATCTTGTACAATTAAGTCTATTAACATGGATTTTCTAATGATTTGCATTGTTTAATAAACTTAAATGGCCTGTAGATTTCTTTTTTGTGCTTCGTCGTAATATAAACAGTAGGAAGTAGTTTAGACTTATTACACGTTTTATTTTATGATTGAGAAAACAACAAACAGTCTTTCCTTGTTGCATCAGTCTATTTTATCTTCTGCCTAGTGACAGATTCATTTGCTCTTACACACTTTGATTTAACAGAAATTGAAGATACAGGAAGAGCATTTCCTTCCTTATATAAAAATAGTGGTTTTGCTGTCCTGGTCATGCATGGTTACATGATTAGTAGCGTTTTATTATTTGAGTTGCATTGATTTTCCAGCCCAACCAGAACTGACCTGTGACCCATGATGCGTTATGCTTTGCCTGATGCTTGATTGTCTATATTTGTGTTCATCGTGTTGTTAGTCAAACATGCACAGCTTAAGACACACAGATGTTTCTCAGGAATCTGGTTTATATCATTTAGATGTATATGAGTTATCAGCAGTGAATGGGTGCCGTCAGAATGAGCTGATTCTGAATTATTGTGATGTTTTTATCAGCTGTTTGGACTCTCGTTCTGACGGCACCCATTCACTACAGAGCACCCATTGCTCTAAATCTGTATTCATCAACTCAAAGCACATTTTTTAGCAAGTTTTAATTGTTCTCTTAATGATCTAATATGGTCTGACACGGAGCGGTTTTGTTTTTAATTATGTTAACAACGATTAATACATGCTGCAACAAATGTACTGCTCATTACTGCTTTATCTGAGTCAATGCATTAACTAATGGGACCTCATTGTGACGTTTTGCCTCCGTCATGTAAGCGAGCTCAGGCCGTTTGTCATTTAAATGAGTCAAGAGATCAGCCGATATTGAGTTTCACTTCACAGGTGAGCTTTATTAATGAATTTGCATTGTTTATGAGTGACTTATTTGCATGTTTTGCTCCACACAGCCTGGCCAGTTATAGGTCAGCTAGCTGGACTCAAACGGTTTAGTTAGTTTATTGTGTGTGCTAAGGTTTTCTTGCGTGATTCATGGGTAATTCAGCATTAGGTTTTATCATCTACCCGCTGATATAGCTCATAAACTGTGTCATACTCGTAACATGCATGAGGAAGTGAAAGGAGAAGGGTTTTTTGACTTGAGATACGATTTTAGGAGCTTCTATTGTCTGTGTGTGTGTGTGTGTGTGTGTGTGTGTGTGGCAGATTGTTTACTAGGAAGATATGGCCGTTCAGTGATATGATAGCCTTCTGAAAGAAGACTTCTGCTCCAGTGAAGGTGTAAATAAAACAGCCTGAGGGTGTGTGTGTGTGTGTGTGTGAGGATCGCTGAGTCACAAAACCACCCCCCCCTCTTCCTGACGGATTGAGAGAGAGAAACCGAATCAATGGCGGCTGGCCTGTGTGTGATGGGAGAGATTGCATGCTGTTATATAAAGTCTGCTGGTCATTCTTGTGTCTTTTTAATGCTTATATATATATATATATATATATAAGATGTTTTATGAAGGATCATGTGACGCTGGAAATTCAGCTTTGCATCAAAGGAATAAATTGCAGATTAAAATATATTCAAATAACAAATTTTAATGGTAATAAGTTTTCACAATATTAGTTTTTAGCAGAAGAGTGTTGGGTGTAGATGTGCTGACGTTGGCTCCGTTCACTGCATTGCTTTGTGGTTTTATATAGCTTCATCTTCAGCTGTTGGTGTGGTTCTTTGTTACCATGGGATTATGGGTGGAGCTAAGGAGTGTCTTATGAATAACTTATTAGTAAAGTGTTTTTCTAACAGTCCAGCTCATTTCACCAAACCAGCGTGATCTAGCGCTTTAAATGACTGGAACTGGTTATTACCAGTGTTCTTTATTTTGTAGATTTTGGTTAGTTTTAAGTTATTATTTATTTATTTTTTTGTAATTTTTTTAACTGCGCAATTAAAATAACAAAATAAATAAACAATAAATCCAAGTGGTAAATAAAACAAAGATCATTGGCGTATGTTTTACCAAAAACAAATAAATCAATTATTTATTTAATACTTTAGTATATATATTTAATATTTTATATATATATATATATATTTATTTTATTTTATTTTATTTTATTTTATTTTATTTTATTTTATTTATTTTTTTTTTTTGTCTGCGTGACCATTTAAGTAAGAAAAATATATATATATATATTCAAACATGTGCATTTTTTGTTGAGCATTTATAATTTTTTATAAATTACAGTTTTTAATATTAGATTGTTTTTTTTTTCTTAATAATATGCATCACATTTATACACAATTTTATGGATAAAATTATATGAGCATATTTGTGCTTTTTTTTTTTTAATAAATAAGTTGCAGTACTTCCTGTGGATAAATGTGATAATTGTTGGTGCACATCTCTGTTCAGGTGATTAGCTGAGTGTTCTAGATTGAATGAATGTGATAGATTAGTGCACATGAAGACCCTGGTGATCTGTAATCTCTGACGATCTCAGAGCTTTACGCACAATCATCCGCTGGGAAATCTCCAAAATCACCATTATCAAGCCGCTCTCAGACGAGAGAGAAAACATGACGAGGAACCGTACTGCCAGTCCCAGTTTAGCTTTCAGGCTGAAGTTTTCTGGACAGTCGTTTAATATAACTTTTTTTGGTTTGGTCTGTCACCACAAAGTCTGCGGCTGCTTGGAACAAACCCCTTCATTTAAGAAGAGCCTCAGTGATAATACCCTTACTATTACAACTAAAGGTTGTCTCGTTTTTAATTGGTTTGTCGTAAATGGACCCTGTTCAGTTTGATGTTTATTTGAACTGTTTAGACAGAATGGACTCATCTGATGATTATGAGGAACGAGCAGTTACTGTTTTTCTGGAACTTGCTGTCCCACAGATCTTTCAAAGATCATAAGCTATGAAACGTTCATGTTCATAAGGAGTCAGCAAACCGGTGTTAGTCATATTCCTTTGAAGAAAAAACGTACTGATCTCTGCTTTACTGTCACCTTCCTACCGGAAGAACCTGTCAGACGACACCGAAGATAAAACCAGTCCTTTCTGATTCACTCTGACTGCTCCAGCCAAAAAAACTGAGTGTTTGCATGCAGGGGATTGTGGGAACTATATATATATATATATGTGTGTGTAAAAAGGGTTTATCCTAAAACCAAAAAGTGTAATACTGCTTTAAATTATCCAAAAAGTTTTCTGTTTAAAGTAATTGCAATTTGGTTTTTGTTTTTCTTAGCCAAAAATAAATATCACACATTTTCTCTTGATTATTTTTTCTTTATTTAGCCATTAAAATGTCATTCAGCGTAACAACCTTGACAGGCATATTTACATAAAACATGCAGTTATTAGCCCAACAGTAAGTAAACTTTTAGCACTGGAAATAATGAAACTAAATGGTATTGTTACTCAAAAAGTGCTAGTAACATTTCACAAGAAAGCATTGAATTAAAGATGCAGTTTAGAAGTAGCGAGACTGAAATGGTGTTTGTGTGTGGATCAATACTGCCGCCCGTCAGAGGTCACACACGCTGTGAGAACTGACACGGATCCACACACACACACACACACACACACTGACAGCTGATCATTAGCTCATGAAGTATGGAAATCTACTCAGAAGCTACATGCATGATAATGCTAATGTCTGGTGCTGTTAATAGTAAAGCACATGACAGAAGGACTGTGTTATTAAGTTACCGCTCTCAGGGAAATTTCTCACTAATTCATCCCTCGCTGTCTCTCATCAGCTCCGTCTGCAGAGGAGACGCACCTAAAGTAAAAACATAAATACAAAATTAATAAATGATCATCAGAATTGATTGTGACTGGCACTTCTGACTTTATATCTTAACATTGTGAGATTTATTTATTTTTATTCAGTGTATTTACAGACATGTATATATACAATTTGATAGTTTTGTTACTGAAGGTTATTCATGAGGGGGGCTTGGGGTGTTAATATGACTTTTTTGCATTTGATTTATTACTATTTTGTTTTTCTTTCTGGTTGTTTTTATATTATTTCCGTCAGTGTTTTTTGATTTATGGAGGAATAAATAATATTATTTTTCTCAAGAATATTATTATTTATATATTATATTATATATAATTACTTATTTGAGTAAATTTCAGTAATTATAAGTGTACACATAATTATAAAGTATAAGTAAATGTATTATTTAAAGCAAGTAAAGTTCTAATTCTTAGTTTTCTTGAAGCACATATATCTGTGGACATAAACACACGTGTGCTGATTATTTTTGGATGTGTGTGTAGAGGAGAAACATGCGGTCAAGAGGAAGAGACCGTAGCATGCTTTCTCTGAAGCGGTTTTATTTTTACCGCCGCTTGCTCTGAGAGACATGTGTGACAGTGTTGTGTTTCAGTTACTGTGTAATATCATTACAGGGGAAGTGTTTGTCCTTGTTAAGCTGAGTTTATGTGGTTTCTATCGCCTGATTTGATGAGCCATGTTCAGAGCTGTTGAGAAATATCTTACATGCACCAAACGTGTGATCACAGGTGCATTATGGACAATATGTGCATTCGGCCGTTCACAGTTGACTGATCAGCAGGCAGAAAGACTGGATAATGTTTTCTCAGAGTTAGTGTGTGTGTGTGCGTGCGTGTGTGTGCGCGCGTGTGTGTGTGTGTAAATAATGTGCAAAATAAGTAGTATGAATAAATTTATTTTTATTAAGACAGGAAAGTCAGTATAATAATAATAGCTGCAAAATATATTTTAAATGCACTAATAATAATCAAAATAATCATAATAAAATCAAATAAAATAAACAATGTTGTTATTTATAACAATAATAATAATAATATTCAGTAGCAGTGCAATTTGTTGCTGTTCTTTTTAATATTAATATTTTTTATCAACACAATTAAAATAATAATAAAATAAAAATAATTGTTATTTTTTGTTGTTAGTAATACTATTATTAATGATATATTATTAGTGTTGTTGTTACTATTATAATCATAAAAAAATATTATTAATAATAATATAATACATTAAATATTTTATTTTAATTACAATAATTATTGTTAAATATGGGCGATGATGATGGTTGTAATTGTTATTATTATAATATTTATTATTAGTTTGTTATATTTAGCTTAATTTTTTTTTTTGTGTGTTTCTGATGTTTTTTTTCAGACGGTTTCTAGTGGCACACAGACGTTTTGTTTGATTTTCTCACAGCTGTGTAAAGTCAGTCATTAGAGAGCGGTTGAGATGAGCTGATCTGTGTCAGCCGGTGACCCAGAGCAAGGTGAGAGTGAGACGGGTGAATGCTGGCTCTGTGTGGACTCCTTCTCTAAACCTGCTGCAGTGTCACACCAGGGAATTCCAGGCATCTGTGGCATGTCGGGAGGATCTCACACACACACACACACACACACACACACACACACTTTCTCGTTGCATGTGCACGCATGTGCAGCATTAAAGCAGACACTTTAGTTGTATTGAATGATGTGAGCACCAGAACGGGTCTGGTGAAGAAGTTGAGAGTGTAACTAACTCAGCAGGATTCTGGTTAAACGGTTACTCCCGCGTGACTGCTGTCCGTCATGCTGTCAGTGGTTGTAGATGGATATTAGTGCATGCGAGCGTCAGCAGAAAAAAGCAGAAGGTAACTGAAATAAGAGATGCTTGTTATAGTTTAGCTGCACAAACACAAGGCTTCATGAACGTGAGTTATTGATGGTTTGTGTTTTAACATCTAGTGTGCTGCTGACAAAACCCAAAAGTGCTGTGAGAGCGCATCAGCCGTTTAACCTCGCTAAACTCTAAAATTTACCCTGAAGAGAACAATCAAATGATTCTCTGACAGCAGAGAGGATGTGTGTGTGTTTAGTGAGGGTAGAGAGATTTGAAGTGAGGCCAGATGTTTTGCTGAACGTATATGATTCCTTTTTCACTTGTTTGCAGCCATGAATAAAACCATGAGCTTTAACACTGAGCAGATTTCATTTACTTATTTTATATTTGATGTATTTATTTTTGTTTATTTTATTCTTTTGCTCTTTGTCATTTAAACAATGATTAAGTTTGTCTATTATATTAATATGATTTTAATTAACTTTTTTCTCTTTTGATAGGTCAAATATTTTTGGTTAAAGCTGAAAATAATTGTGTTGTTTTTATACATGTTTAATTTATTTATTTATTTTTGTTTAAATCGGTTTAAACTTTTTTATATTTGTTTTAATTATTTAAGTTTTAGTTATTTTCTTAAAATCTTTAAGTGAAAAGGAAATCAAATAATTATGATGTTGAGTCATATTTCTCTGTGTAGTTATATTTGTTTTATGAATCTCTAGTTGCTGATTCTCAAGCATGTTGTCAATGAAAGGTATGTGTGTGTGTGTGTGTGTGTGTGTGTGTGTAATAAGATCAGATAATATTTGTTTGGATTCCTGACACACCCATGATTCAATCTCAACTCATGTGTGTAGAAGATTATGGCATGTGTGTGAGCAGCATACCTGTGTGTGTGTGTGTGTGTGTGTGTGTTTGCACAGCAGTGCTCTGTTTGTAGAGCAGTAGATTACACAGGCTTAACTGTGTCAATGGCCTCACACGACCGGTGAACACATTTGCTTCACAATATAAAAGAGGACATACACAAGACACTATAAAGCCAATTATTACTGCATACTAACCTGGATCTGACAAGAAAATATGCATTTCAGGGATATTACATGTAACTCAAATGCAATATAGCTGTTCATAATTTTTTGAAAACATTGAAAAAGACAAAACGCATATATATATTTTATTATTATTACTATTATATATTTTATAATTTTTTATTATGTAAAATTTTATATTTATGTAAAACTGATGTTCGTTGTGTGACTGCAAGAGATGTATGCAGGGCGGGGCGAGCGCACAGAGGGGAAATCTATATCGTCTATATCGTTGCTATTTTCGATATTAATATCTTGAAAGTTCATATCGAGATATAGATACGATAACGATATATCGTTCAGCCCTAGTTGCTATGAGGTTGCTAGGGTACCCGGGGGAGTTGCTAGGTTGTTGCTACACAGTTGCTAGGGTATCCGAAGCAGTTGCTTGGGTTGCTATGCAAATTCTACGGTACTTGGTTGCTAGGGTGTTGTCATGTGGTTGCTAGATTGTTGCTATGCGGTTGATGGGGTACCCGAAGCTGCTGCTAGGGTGTTGCTATGAGGTTGCCAGGGAACCCGGGGGAGTTGCTAGGTTGTTGCTACGCAGTTGCTAGGGTATCCGAAGCAGTTGCTAGGGTCTTGCTATATGGTTAAAAGGGTACCCGGGGGAGTTGCTAGGTTGTTGCTATGTGGTTGCTAGGGTATCCGAAGCAGTTGCTAGGGTGTTGCTATGCAAATTCTACGGTACTTGGGGTGGTTGCTAGGGTGTTGCCATGTGGTTGCTTGATTGTTGCTATGCGGTTGCTGGGGTACCCGAAGCAGTTGCTAGGGTGTTGCTATGTGGTTGCTAGGGTACCCGGGGGAGTTGCTTGGTTGTTCCTACACAGTTGCTAGGGTATCCGAAGCAGTTGCTAGGGTGTTGCTATACGGTTGCAAGGGTACCCGGGGGAGTTGCTAGGTTGTTGCTATGTGGTTGCTAGGGTATCCAAAACAGTTGCTAGGGTGTTGCTATGTGAATTCTATGGTACTTGGGGTGGTTGCTAGGATGTTGCCATGTGGTTGCTAGGCTGCCTGAAGTGGTGGCTAAGTTGTTGCTAGGGTAAGGACAGAGGGTGATTGCTAGGTTGGTTTGGCAAGTTGCTAGAGTGTTGTTATAAAGATGTGGATACATAGATAGATAAATTTCCCCAACCACTTGCATGTTAACTGTCCTTGCTTCTGCACAAATCATAGCATATTTTGGGTAAACACAGCAAAATTCACTAAAAGGTGACTTTAAACCTACAATAATATCAACTGTTTATTTTTATATCTAAATATATCTAAATATTTATTTTTTAAGTTGAATTCAAAATCCATTTGTGTGGTTATAAAAACTAGATCCGTGTTGGTGTCCATAATAGCCTTTTCTAAGGGATTGCCACATTTGTTATATTAGAAATATTTTACATTTTTTATGATAATATCAAAGTCTGCTTTTACACTTCATTTCAATGCTACAGTAATAGATTAATCATGTAGCCCTATATTAATGTATTATCTGGCACTGCACTATAATGGCGTCAGCATCCTTGGCAGTATCTTTCTATTTGTCCAGCAGCCTTTTTAGTAAAGCACTTAAAGTGGATGGCTGGCTAGGTTATTGAACTCATCATACTGGAATAAATGGCACTGCTTACAAACAGCCATTCACAAACACTCTTACTAACGCTGTATGCACTAAATTACATACCCGAAGTTCAATATTACTAGCAGTTTTCGGCCGATTAAAGTAATTTCTGCGATTTCGGACATCTGCCGATTATTTAAAAACAGCCAAAGAGCACTTTATTACCTGTCAATCAAAAGGGGGCGGGCAAACTCATGGAATAAACTGCTCTGATTTGTCCAGCATGTGATTGATTACAATGACTCAAATAATAAAAATAAAAAAAGATCAAAATAAACACACACACACAGCATTTATCACAAAAACATGCCAGAAAGTGTTTTACCAGAAATCTGATAGCTATAGAGAACAAGCAATCTCATTCACATTCTACGGTAGTAATATAATATCCAGCAAGTCTATATATACAAGACGGACAACTGCTCTGAAAGCCTCTGGTAGCCTCCTGTAAAGGCGATTTTGGCTAGTTTTTACTAACTAGGCTGAAGTAGCAAACTAAATGATCGCCTGTGGTCAGGGGTGTCGTAATTGAATGAAATCTTTATTTTCCTTTAAATAGAATTTTAAGATCCCATTAAATGTTGTTAACTAATGTAAATGCTAATATTTTGGGTAAATGCATCAGTTGATTGATGTATTAAATGGTGTCGTAGGGGCCCAGAGTTTGGAGCTACGCCCCTGCCTGTGGTAAGCGGCAGCACTGAGCTTTCAGACAGGTCTGCGGGCCTGATGCTAATGTGCAGAGATGGATGGCTCTTTTGGGTAGGTCAGTGCTGAACAATAATATTGATGTCCAGAGCATCTGACAGCAGCAGCGTCACTCAGAGAAAGAGAAAACCACACCTCAGCTCTGCTCTCTTCTCTTCTCTTCTCACACAAGAGAAATACGTATTTTAAAACACCTATTTAAATATAACTATAATGTGCGCGACTGTTGCACGTCTTTTCAAAATCACAGCATTAAAGAGCACACAATAAGCTGCTGCCGTGCAAGGCTTGTGCGAGCAGACTGCGCAGTCTAACAGCATCAGCACCATGAGGATCCGAGACAAAGAACATCACTGTAAAAAGCGCGACACTGTACTGCAAATGATCAGAAAAAACCTCTCGAAGGCTCATGCACCCGCACTCAAGCTTTACAAATAACTATTTAAAATCACCCTGAGGTCATTGTGTGCTGTTGGAAGTACAGTATGTAGCATGCTCAGTTATGGGCGTGATTTTCTTGCTGCAGTAACGTTACACCGGCTCAGACAACATTTGGGTTTTTTTCTACAATATTCGGAAAAAGGCTATATATGTGTAATGATAACAATGATTAATAAGAATGATTTTTGCGGCGTAATTATTCAGGATTTGATTCCACTTGGAATATGATTCCTTCTGAACTGGAATCAGTCTCAGTTTAACCCAGCATTCTCTGACACGCCTGCAGCCTGACATTTACTCCTGCTACAGCTTTTGTTACAAACGTTCAGATCAAAACCTCCCTAACAAGAAAACACACATTCAAATATGAATAGAAATGCATGGACTTACAGTGATCTTTGGGATATTCTTTTTGCCCTGGTAAGACATGGTTTGATCTCGGTTGACGCAGATGTCTTTATTCTGTTCTTTTGCTGATGCACACTGGACTTGATTGTCTGTTCTGCGGGGCTCCTCCCTCCATGTCCAGCCGGGTGTCATGAGTGATTTCAGCCTCCAGGCGGCGCCAACAACAAGTTCAGAAAGCGCGACTCGTTTAACCGAATCGGTTCTCTCGAAGAGTTTTTGATAGTGAACCGGTTCAAAAATCAATTCGTATTAATTCACATGACGAGAGGTCTACCCTGACGTCAAAGGTGTTTTAATAAATATTTGTTATATTTAAAAGTAGTCTAAATGTTTTTCGACCATCTCGTATAAAGTATTCAAAGCTATTAATTAAAAAGCTCACTGATAATCATGGCTACTGCAAGTTAATAACAGATTTATTTAGTAAAAATCGCATTTTTTACCCATAACAGTCAAAAGGCTAATAACTGTAATGATTCATACTACTTCACCCGGATACCAACCAACTCCACCTTGATTGCTTTGAAAACGACGCACGAATCGGTTTCATTTCAAAGAACCGACTCCAAAGAATCATTTGTTAATGCATCGGATGTCAATCGGATGCATTGGTGCACAGAAATTAATCAAGCACAGATATAAAAAAATTTTGGGGAAAAAAATCAATTTTTTGGTTTATCTTTTCATTCACCCGTGGAAACAGAGCCACCTCAAATAATTCCTGACAATTACTATAAATTAATAAAATAAATCTGATTTACATGGGCCTCCATACAGATGCTTTTTAAACTTTGATTTCACAGAGGCACTTAAGTCGTACTGAAGTATGTCATAAACCTTTCTTAAATTCAATTTAATTTATTGCATGAATGTGAACTACAGTACAGTGCATTTTCATTTAATTTTGGCATCCAGTTAAAGTGTATATTAATGAATGTTTTTGTATTAATGAGTATTTTAATGAATGTATGATACTATGGCACACTAAAAATTACTGTAGTGTCAGCTAATTTCTTGTATTTATTAAAAAATAAATATTTATAACAATGAAGCTTTTAGTACATTTAAAATATTACTGTAGATGTGATACTGAATACAAGTGCTTTAATATGACTTTCAAAACATGACACAATTTTGTGATAACATAATAACTTGTAATACATATTCATTTATATCATAAGATCTGCATACATTTTTTTATTATACTTTTAAGGTTTGAAGCAGAGTACAAGTGCATGTTCAGTAAACTCAAACGCACTTCTTTCTCACAAAGGAGTGTCTAAAATAAGTCTCCCACAATCCTATTAAGTCTCTACAAAGCTTGTTAGCTTCTTCAATGTCGTTCCAGTGTCTGGAATGTGTTCACAGAGCAGATGCAGACAGAGAATTTATCTGTTGGGAAAGTGCGTGTTTACCAGCGGGCAAAGACTTTCGTAATCAAGGACCGGACAAGCAGCGTCACAGTGATGATGAACAAAAGAGGAGTGTGGTCCGGAGAACAGCTGCTGAGCTCCACCCTGCCATGTGTCTCTTTGTCTGAGCAGAGCCCACCCCCTCTACACACACACACACACACACACACACAGAGACATATATAAACCCACACACTCAGAGACACACACACATATGTTGGTGTTTCTACTGTCCAAAACATACAGCAAAAGCAACCCAGGAGTTACTGAAGGTAAAACGTGAAATATTCGATCTACCTCCTGAAGAAGAACTTCACTGCTGAAGAAACGCCACAAACACACAACGGCTGACGATAGCTGACGTAAAGTCTCACAAATAAAACCCGGGCTCTGCTGGTGTCTATGAGTCTCAACAAAACATCTAAAATTAACATTTTAGCTACGATTACAGTATTTTTATTTGTTTATATACAGCTCACGGAGACTGTGTATAAAAATGGTTGTAATTCCTAAGTATTTTATATTATATGTTTGTTCAACCGCTTGAATTAAAGCGTAAAGTCTGCACTTCAGTTTCATTTTAGGGTTAGATTTGTTTTATTTTGAAATTCTGTTCAGGTGCCAATACAGAGCCAAAATTATGATTATTATGATGAAAATTATTATTATTATCAGTGTCCAAATACAGTATAACTCAATACAGTATACACACATTATTGTGTGTATGTGTTGTATGCATATTTGGTATACACACACACACACACACACACACACACACTGAACATGCATACAAACCAAGTCAGAACGTGCTTTATACAATACAAGATTGTTTCACAGCAGCTTCATAATAGAATCAAATATAAATTCTGCTGCAAAGCAGCTCTAACAAGTCAATAGTGTCATTCTACAGCTCCTGTCAGTCCGGTATTGATTTAGTTCAGTTGCATAAGTGTATATGTGTGTGTTTGTGCTCCGCTGCACTCTGAAAAGTGCTTCACATTGTTCATGTGTTATGTGTGTATACAGAGCTTTGAGAAATAGAGCTATAGTTTCAAAAACTGTAAGCATTTAAAAAAAAATGCAATTTCAATCTTTCAAGCTGTTAGTGCATAGATAAGATCTCTAAAGTAGCAAAGACTAAAGTCTCAAAACCACAGAAATATTCTTTATAAAAGTTATGACTTGTCCACACCCTCTTTTTTTCCCAAATAGTGTTGCTGCGGGCGCCATGTTCTGGAGACGCTGTGTGTCGTTGTGAAAGTCAAACTACTTTGTTTGTGCTTCCA
>JAUCMT010000056.1:4152093-4166614 GCA_032357475.1 Enteromius thamalakanensis
CGTTGCTTTTTTCGATATTAATATCTTGAAAATCTCAGCACAGCAGTTTATTGGTGATTCTCTGCTGCTCTCTGATCCTCTGACGCTCATATCCTGTAGAATTCAGGTCATATGCTATTGAAGCAATAAGCCATGAGAGGATGGTTCGTGCCGTACCTAAAAACGCCCAGTAGTTGTGGTCAAATTACTGTAGTGCCTGACTGAGAGGCTTTTTTAAAGCATTAGCAACAGTAATATCATTAGAGTATTAGTTTCTGCAGAAGCCTAAATACATTTTGAAACACTTAAAATGCCTTTACAGTACTGCATTTACAACTAGATGAATAATAATAAACTATGCTTAAGACATAGAGCAGAGATGATAGAAAACAGGGAAAATGAAGATATAAAGCAGAGCTTGCCTAAAAATGAGCTAGTAGTGATGAAATGCATTGACTTTATTAGTGTACACCTCAAACTTTTATTACGTTTAATGTTTAGCTAAAGCTGATTGTTTGGATGCATTTAGCAACTCTTTTGGTTAAAGCTGCAGCTGTTCATCCTCTCTCAGCCTGTAACCACTGTTCATTCTCTGTTTATTTATTGGTTAGGGTCAATCATTTGTTTTGTTTGTGTAATATTTGCTACAGATTATTATTTTACATTAAAAAAAGTGTTGCTAATTCTGTTCTCAATTATTATTTTTATCATTTTTTTAAATATTAAAAAAAATATATACTTTATTTTTAAATAATAAAATTATTATTGTAGTTTTTTTAAAATGATTTTATTTTTTTATTTTTGTTGTCTCGTTTTTTTTATTTTTATCGAGTTTTATTTAATTAAAATAATTTTATTTAAAAACAATTATTTTATTTTTATGATATTTATATATATTTTTTTATTTTATAAAAAATGTTAGTCATTTTTTTATTAATTTTTTTTCTGATATTATTTGTATTGTTTTGTATTTTATTTACTTTTCATTTATTGCTACATGGCGCAAGCATTGTTCACCTTATTTATATAAAGGATGAAACAGCAGTAATATGTTTTTTATTAAATACCTGCTTATTAATCTGAACAACAATCATAGTGAATGCATGGTGACCTCTGGGTTGTTGTCATGAAACAGCAGGATCAGGGGGTTTGGTTTGGTTTGGTTTAGCTGCTGATTTGAGCGACTGATTGCTGCAGCTCATGATGATGTCACCGCACCACAGTGGAGCAGCAGACGGAATAACCTCATGTTAGACTCGAGTCAAATTGCATGCTCGAGTGCAGAAGAGAAGTTCAGCTCACAAGTGCCTGCCGCTGCTGTCATACACCTAATATTCACACCCACTTCCTGTCTGAAAGCCCCTTCTTCCTCCTCTGGAACATTCTGTCCTCCTCACTCTGCTTCCTCACCAACAGAGGACCTGACAGCTTCGCATTTGATGCATATTATATTATTATTAATAGTAGTGCATTTAGATGTATTATTTGTATTTTATTTTTTGTTCATTTATTTAAAATTGTATTTTATTGTATTTTATTTTCTAAATAAAATATTTAATTTATCTGTACAATTTATGTAGCATTTTATGCAATTATTATAATTACATTTTATATAAAATTTAACTATAAATATAATATAATAATATAATTTATATTAACTTTATAATTTAAAAAAAATAACTGGATGTATTTAAATGTTTTAATGAGGGAGAAATGATTCTCAGCTTGTTGAACGAATGCTTCAGGATAGCTCTGTTTAATCGTGTGTGTGTGTGTGTGTGTGTGTGTCCGTCCCACTGCTGTAATCCTGCTGCGTTACACTGCTGCCACATCTTTAATCTCTGTGATTTAGGAAAACACAGACACAAAGTCTTGAGATTACACAACACAGGAAGACACAAATTATGATTATCAGCAGAGAGACGGCGCAAATGAATCACAGACTTTGGAAAAAAAGGGAGTTAAAGAAGGAAATGAGTACATTTGGGCTGTTTTCGTCCTCAAGACTGTTTTTTATCTTCTGCTTTGATTTCCTCTGATAATGGCCATGTTAAATGATCAAACGAGTATCTGATGAAGTAAGTCGACATCTCACAGTTGATTTCTAGAGATTGCGTCATGATATGACATCATCATAATAGAAAGTGTTTCTGGCACACAGTTTTTGCTGCGGTGCATAAATGACGGTAAAAGCTAAATATGAATGTACTACGTTTGTTCTTATTTTCGTGATTATTAAATGTGCATGCTTTCTCCTGGTCTTTGTGTTGCAGTAAGAGTCATGGCGGATCTGAGCTTGACAGACGCTCTGGCCGACAGCGTTCCTCAGCCTGACGTGGAGAACATGGTGGAGAGGGATTTTGTGGCCACGCTGGAGGCCGAGACTTTCGATGATCAGGTCGGAGAGACGGTTGACAAGGCCAACTACGTCCCACTGCTGGACAATGACGGGAAGGGTGAGTCTGATCTGTTAATGTTAAGAGGTTACCCTGCCCAAAACATCAGGCATGCCCGAGACTAATCTACTACCAACATCTTTTCTTTTCTTGTATTGAATTTTTTTTTTGCACTGCATTGCATACATAAATATATACATATATTTTTTTTCTTTTTTTTTTTTACATTGCATTGCACTTTTTTATTATTGCATTGCCATTCTTTTTCTTTTTAACATCATATTCTTTTTTTTTTTTTGCATTTTATATTTTCATTATAAATGCATTTTTTTTTTATTATTAGATTTTATTGCATTTAATCTTTTTTTATTTTTGCGTTACATTATATATTTATTTATTTTATTGTATTACCTTTAATGTACTGATTTTATAATATCAGTTGTACGGTGTCTCTCCTGTTTCGGTCACCTGAGATGTTCAGTATTCCTCTGGATTATCTTGGCCTGTGTGGATCTCCCGTGGGCGTCTATCTGACTGAGTTTGAGTTTCTGAGTTTGTTTGCATTGAGCAAACTATGTGTTTGTCAGGAACCTCTCTTTGGCTTTTGAGGATGTTCTTTTCCAAACGCCTCTAATTGTGGAGTTTGTGTGTGTGAGCAGATCCGGGTACAGTAGTCGAGAACGGACAGAAGGAAGTCCAAGGGGCTCAAAACCCTGGTAAGACATGCCTCAGATCTTTCTCATCGCCCCTGTTTGGTTCGGGTGTCGCTCCATTATTTGAGTCATACCTTAGTTTGCTTGTTGTCTCTCATGCTGGTTTTCAGTTCAGATCATTTGTTTTGGTTGGATGGGAAGCCACTCGTCTCGGTGGGCGTAGAGGAGACTTATACCTTCATTTACTTGTAATTGCATGTTTATCCCGTTAGCAGTGCACTGAATAGCACCTTTTTACTGTTCTCCTCAATCCTCTCACATGATGTCGGTCTGTGGGATTTGACTTTGCTATTCTTTTTATTAGTATTTTTGTTTCCTGTAGGTTACGCAGGAATTAGAATTGTGATGATGCATGCACAGACACTCGAATGGAGTTGGTATTGTGAAATATGTCCAGTATGTTCATTAATGCATCAACATGCTCTTGTTCACATGCACTGCTTCTCGTCAGTCCAAATCAACCTTGTTTACAAATCTAAACATATGTCTGAAGATTATTAGTAGTAATATTCAGACAATGTAAATGAACATACACCTCACATGTGCAGAAAGCAGGCTGAAGGGTTTAAATGGTGAATGTTTTCCCTTTTAATGGATTTTATTTTAATATAGTGAAATACTTTGATTATTTCTGCTATTTTAATCAAATAGGAACTGGTTCTCAAAACTCAACCCTGGCTGTTTTTACACAAAATTGGGTAAATGATGTATTTTTAAAGTAACTCTATATTTAAAACACACCAAAAACATGGCATTTAAAACCTTTTAATTGAATTTTGTTTTCCTTTTTAATTATTTTTACAATTATTTAAATAAAAACTTTCATATTTTCCATTTTTATTTTCAAGTTTTTGAAATTTTGTGTCTGTTTATTGATTTTATTTTATGTGTCTATATGCATTTTTTAGCGCATCAAATTAAACTGAATAAAAATAAGAAAAGTTGCCTTGGCAACTATTTAAAAAAAAAAGAAAATTATAATAAACAAACAAACAAAAAATATTTATTTAACATTATTAGTTTATTTTATTAGCTTCTATTAATTGTATGAATTATAACCCAGCTTTAAGATCTTCACCTCCCCTTTGGAATAAGGAATTTACATAATAATTTAATAATTATCTGATTAACCCATGTCATATTACTCTCCATGACCTCATTTTTCTTAGTCGTGACGGTGCATGTCATCTGGATTTCAGCCCAAAGCGTCAGTGCTCTTTGCTCTTGTAGGTTCAGTGTTGATCTTAATTGTCTCCATTCTCACACACTCGTATGACAGTAATAATTTACACTCCGCTCTCAGCACACAAGAGCAAAATGCTTCAGACGGGGCGAGTCAGACACTCATCGCATGCTTTGTCTGGACGCTGGAGTCGCTGCAGCTCACAAAACAACCATCTAATATGAGATTTCATACAAATGAGAAAAGACAAAAAACATCATGCCTCAAGTGCATTATTGAATTATTCAGTTATAAGAATTTCACAAACGTTCTGGAAAGCAACTCCCAGTTTTGGCGAGCGTCCTTCAGATGGCGCTGTTGAGCTCCGTTCACCGTGATTATGGAAAGTTTCTCTTTGCTCTTCTTGCAGGAGGTAAGTAGGGCAGAGAATATATATCTGTGAGCTGCCGCCGACGCAGATGTCCAGGGAATAGAGCCATTTTTAAGCATGTCTTCATTTATGTATTTGCATATTTGTGGGCGGGGCCGTGCATGCTGCATGTCAGATTGATTGACAGGTGTGAAGTACTAACCAGCGCTGTTGTTCTCTTCCCGTTTGCCCTGCTCGTGTGTTTCTGCCCCGTGTCTCGCTTCAGACTTCTAAATCATCCGCTCGTGGCTGCGTCTCGATGCCTCTTCTCCCCTCGCTTACGTCGCTGAACCTTCTGGAAAAGCCCTTCCTGACACCACCTTCAAGCGCCTCAGCTTTACACCCTGCTTAAGGACATGGGATGTGTTTAGAGACGGAGAAAACCTTGATTCCAAACCCTAGTGAGCTGCTGTCTACATAGGCTGCTGCCTTTTAAGGGCCTTTCATGCAGGACATGTGCAGTTTTTTTTTAAATGTTGCTTCTAGTGTTTTGTTTTAATTTATCAATTCTATAATACTGCATATCAAATCTCTTTCTTATCTAATCTCTGTTCAGATTAAAATATTAATATAAAATATTAAATAAAATATTCGTTTTATTAATAAAATACAATAAAATAAATTTTATTAAACATTTTATTTCTATGCTTTTCGAATATATTCAAAACACAAACATAGAAGACTGATAAATTGAGCATAATAGTAATTTTTTAAAATAGATTTTTAATTATAAATTTGCATGCCATTGTTATTTTTATGCAATGCATTCTGGGATTTCCTGTCCACGATGCTGCCTTACAATTCATCTTTAATAAGGTATCTTAAAAGGCAGCAAAGTCATGACACTTAACTGTATATACCAGCCATTGTTTTGGGAGCACACTATAATGCCTTAAAATGCTGACTATGTAGGCGGCTCACTAGGTTTTGCTGCGTCAGACACACTCCGGTCTCTCATTTAAAGACATTCTCCTCTTTCTCTTCGGCAAAGTCATCTCAGGCACACTGTACAGCAGCATCACGCCACCGGAGGACTCCCTCTGTGGGCTCATGGGAAACGGGATCTTTTGAGGGAACAGTAGCTCAGAGTGAGAGATGATATATCTGGTGATGACAGACCACGGTCACACACACACACACACTCCATCTTTCTTCTTGCTCATACAAACACATTTCACCAGTGAAAGTCAACATCAAATGACTTGATTATTTTCTTTCTCTCTATTCTTTAATTATTTGTTTAGTCATTGTTTTAGGCTGCTAAAGTGTCAGTACATTAATGTTATAGCAATAATATCAGATAGAGAGCAGATCTCCCAACGTCTGTCCATGGTTATTATAGTAAGCTAGAATTATACAAAAATATTTTTGTTACTAAGATAAAATAATGAAATAATTTTTTACATATTTTATTTCAGTTAATGTATATTTTATATAACATTAACTTTAATAAAAGATATATTTTAAATATGTTTAAAATATGTAAATGTTTTTATTATTATTTCACCCAGTTGCTAGATTTAATTTTCATCTAATTTTAATAAAAAAATGTAATTATATCATTCATTTAGAATTTAATTGTATCTATTAAAATTAATACATTTCAAATTTATTAAAACTATATAAAAATAAAAAAAGAGAAGAAAAGGGAAAAAAAGCGTTATTCATTAATAAATAAATTATAATATTAATTATATTAATATTAATTAATATAATTAATATATTATAATAAATATTAATACATAAATATAAAAACATATAAACTAACTAAAAATATTAATAAAAACAAAACCGTTAAATAAAATTTTAATAACAATGTCTGACTCTGAATATCCTCTTTCACCCCAAAATGCATCTCACTGGAGTAAAATAATCATTTGTTTCATGTTGACTTGAAGTCTGTTCTTACTTTAATATCCTAGAGAGACTTTAGCGAGTGATAATCAGTTGATTACCGTCAGTATGTTCTGATGCACACAGCTTTCTTCATCGTCCTACAGCAGTCGCTCAAAGACACGTGTCGTGTGTTCATTGCTTTTTGATTGCACACAAACATATGAACACTTCCCTCTGTTCTCTTGTCTGGCCATGTTAATGCTCACTTTGAGACCTCAGCTGCTGGAGTTCATCACACACACACACACACACACACACACACACACACACACACAGCCTGTGGAGGTCTCAGCAGTGTTTATATAAGCACTCGTAACAGAAACACAGAAGCAATCACTCGGTCATGTATGCGTTACACAGATGATATTATATCTATAGAGCAGGTCGCATGATAGCCAGATATTTTCAATAAAACTAGCTATTTATTTTACACCTTTCAAAAATCATTAAAAATGTGATTGAGATGTTTCGAGGTGATAGGTGCGGGGTTTATTTCAGGTGTTTCTCTCTTTCTTTCAGCTGTATGTGTGTTTATATTGATTTTTGTCTTACAGTAGTTTTAATGAACTTCACTAATAAATGCTCTTTTAAAAGAACTGGAAATAAGATGTTTATTTCATGCGTTATACTCATAGGATGTTAATCATTTCAGCAACACCTGTGGCACCAAACCAAAATTATAATAAAAAAATAAAATGCATATACGCACGTATTAGGGGTGTGACGAGATGCGAAATCACTTACCCTGCTTTTAAATTAATATTTGTGTTTGTTTTTGTTATTTATTGGTAATTACTTGCCTGTCGGTTTGTGGCACAATGTTTTGCAGTGTTCACATGTTGTTTATTACTGTACGTAATTCATTAAAATAGTTTTAATGTTTTTGTTGATTAAAATACTGTTTTTCTCAATATATTTTATCATTGATCTTGTCTCATGGGATAAGTGTCTCGTTACACCCCTAACATACACACACACACACACACGCACACACATTCATATACTTATGGAATAATATTTCTATGCAGCTGAAAATGGCACAGAAATCACACGCTGCATCTTAAGAGACGGTTTCATTGAAATTGCATTTAAAGCAGATTTCCTCTTTCTTCTTCTGAGACACATGCTGGCTGCTCTGATCTTTTACTAGTGTCCACACAGTTAATAAAGTGTGTATTGACTGGATCTGACCGTCTGAACTGTTCCGGTCCATCCCTCTTCTTGGAAACCTGGTTATTTGTTGCAGCATTGATTTTGGAGACATTTTGGATGAGCTAGTTTTCTAGCTGCTCGTGATGTTAACAGCTGGCAGTGTTTTGATATTTAACATAGCTGTGTCTTAATGGGGTCAGTTAGCTCTTAGAATTCATCAGACGTGTGTGTTCTGAAGTAGAATGAAGGTCTTATAGGTTTGGAACGACATGAGAGAGAGTAATTAATGACAGAATTTAATTTCTAACTTTTTAAAGTGATCGCTCAAACAGCATTTGGACCCCGTCGACTTCCACTGAGCATCTTTCAGACCCAGAGCACGTTTGGTGTTTGAGTGTTAGTTGTTGTGGTGGTCACTCCAGCAGCAGTGTGTGTCTATGCGGCAGTGGCTCCTGCGGGAGCTCTATATGGGTCAGCCTGGCCTACTTGAGTCTGTTTTAGGGCTGGGCGGCCCCGCAGCAGATGTGCTCGATCTGGAGCCGTTGTGTCCCTGATTCTCCGGAGGACGAGTCCTTCCCTCATCCAGCTGTGCCCACTGCACAATCAATCACACATTGACGGCGGAACATGATGATGACAACGAGGTGTTCCAGTATATTTACTGCATACTATGTTTATGTTTTATGAAGTCTCTAATGCTAGTTTTTCAGCATCATTACTGCAGTCTGCAGTCTCACATGATATGATTCTTATATACGGTTTTACTGCTCAACAAACATTTCTGATTATTATCAATGCACTAAATGTTTGTGGAAACTGATCTATTTTATTTTGAAGGATTCTTTGATGAATGGAAAGTTCAAAAGATCAGTTCTACAACATTACAAATATCTTTACTGTCACTTTTAAGCGGTTTATTGCATCCTTGATAAATAAAATTAATTTATTCTTTAAAATCAAGGCCCCCCCCACACACACACACACACACACATATATATATATGTTATGTAACAAGTTGTGTGTAAATCTGTTGTGATATGATGTGTCCAGTAAGAGTAGGAGTGTGTTGATGCAGCTGTGTCTCGTCTCTTAATTCAGTCTGTCTTGAGTCTAATCTGAACTCAGGTCAGTTTTGAGGATGTTTCCCATAATCCCCGTCTGCGGAGGTGCTTTTCTCAGGATTGGTCTTTTAGAGATTTGGGATGTGTTTGAAATGAAGGGTAAGCCGTGTAAGCTGAGGATAAGTGTGTGCGGTGGAGGAGCTTCTCCGGGGTCAGACCGAGGTCTTCCTCTTCACTAGAGGTGTTCCTGTCCTCACTTGACCTCACATTCTTATCTACATCCTCATCATCTTTCTCATCTCCTTCATCTTCCTCCTTTTTCTTTTTGTTATTGTTCTAATGGTTGTTCTTCCTCATCATCGTCACACTTTTCCTCAGTTTCTTCTTCCTCCTCCTCTTCTTGTGTTTGTTCTTATTCCTCATCTTTATCTTCCTCGCACTTCTGTACCTTCCTTACATTGTGTTTTTTGTAATTCTTCATCTTTCTCTTTCTTCTCATCCTCACCATCATCTTTTTCTTCATCTTCATCTAGCTTCTGTTGTTGTTATTCTTCCTCCTCTACTGTCTCTTCCTAGTTTTATTTTCTTTATCTTTTTTCCCTTTTCTTTAATTTTCCTCTTTCTCTTCATCTTATTGTTCCTCATCTTCTTATTTGTATTATTCCTCCTCTTCCTCTTCATTCCTTATCATCTTGTCTATATGTTTGTAAACCTTCATCTTCTTCCTCGTGGAGTTCTTCCTCTTCTGGTTTCTGTTGTTCTGGTTATCGTTGTGTGTGTTTTGATGTCAGCAGTAATTCTTGTCTTCCTGCTGTGAGCTATTCTCTTTATTATGCATGGTCTTCATCTTTGTGTGAACACTATGATAGTTGAATGCAGTAAAATGTGATTAGTGTCTGTTATCTGTTGAATGTAATGCTTTGTCTAGTATGGACGTGTATTCAGGGTCACAGCAGTTTTTGGTGTCATTAGGGGTTTGCATAATCCTCATAATAATATCTGATTGGTGTCCAGAGTCCTACTGTATGACACGTTCATCACAGTTTTGAGTAATTTCTCAGTACTGTAAGTCACTTGAAGCATTTGTCTGCAGGTGATGAGAGCGATATAAATAAGATTTGGTGGCAGACAGGGACAGAAGTCAGGCGTGAGGTCACACAGACTCCGTGTCATTGCTCTGCTTCCTCTGGCAAATGTGTCATGAGACGAGGATCGTTTGCCCGGCCAACATTTCAGCGCCGCCTGCGTCCTCATTGGCAAAGTCATAAAAATAGACGGGGTTTGTGCGGCCCATGGGAGGTTTGGAGGCACACAGACACTCTCCACAAAATACATATCAGACAGATTCTGGGCTTGAAGGTAAGATTGAAGACGGCAAACACGCAAATATGAAGAATAATAGAAACAGTCAGAGCCTCAAACTTCAGATTTATATCATATGAAATGGCTAAATCATTTATCGTTCTGAGGAACAATAATTTAGTTTATCTTTCTCTCTCTCTTTTTTATAATAATAGTAGTGCTGTCGTACTATTAATAACATCCTAAATTAAAACTGAAGAGAAAAAAATGGAGAAAATACTATCAAATAGTAAATTTTCATAAAATATATTATATTTATTTTTAAATAAATTATATTTATTAAGTTTATTGTATTTTTTTAATAATAATAATAAATACTGTTGTTAATGATGATATAAAATATATATATATATATATTAACCAGCTGTAAAATGTGTTTGGTGATAATTATAATTAATATTTATATTTAGTTTTGACCAGTATTTAATAGTTTTTAATTACCAAGCTACATTTTGTCTTATTATTTATATTAATCAAACGCACACACACAATAAATATTAATAATAATAATGTTTAGGGATGTTTTAACCTATTGTCTATGAACTAGATGCTCTTAATTTTCATAAATAATAATTTGAATTATTTTACAAATAAAATGAAATATCCGTACAATGGAAGCCTTAAAATGGCAAAATAACTAGTAAATATATTTCATATTCCTGTTGAGCTTCCAGTGAAAGTGCATTATTGTAAACACAGATTGTGCGTCTGGTGATGAATCCGGTGTAAAGAGACTCTGGTGTGTGGTTCTGATAACAGCTGACTGATGTGTTAGTGAGTGAGTCAAGCGTCTCTATCAACAAGGAGAACTCAACAGGACGTGACAGTTTGATTTTTGGCCATCTTTTACTCTCTCACGTCTCGCTCTGGATTGTGTGCAGCATCCCCACCTCACCAGTTGTTGATTTCCCAGCATGCTCTAAGCCTGCAGAGACACGGGTCAATCACCATAACCTACCAGAACACGTCTTCACTAACCGGCACAGTCTTTGCTTCTCTTTACAGCATGTAGTTTTGCGTGAGATGAGTGTGATGAGCCTCTGAATGAAACCGAGTGTTCCTGATGTGATCTAAGAGCAGACATGGCTAAAGGCTCGACAGAAACGACAGGGCTAGTTTTTATAAACCGGAGCTGACAGGATGCTGCTGCTCATAGCTGGGTTATGCAGCTCATCTCATTCCCTGTTGTGTTTTTAGCATCAGTAATGCTGCATAAAAGTCTCTTCTGCTCACCAAAGCTGTCTTTAGTTAAATACAGTAAAAACGTGCTATTTAAAACTATTATTTTCTATGTGAATATATGAATTTATTTCTGTATTTACAGCATCATTACTGCAGTCTTGAGTGTCACGTGACCCTTCAGAAATCATAATTGCAAAACAAAAACATTTCTAATTATTATCAGTGTTGAAAACAATTGTGCTGCCAAAATAAAATTCTGGAAAGCATGATTTATTTAAGATAAAAACAAAATATAAATGTCTTTACTCACACTTTTTTAATCCATTTAATGCAGCTTTAATTCATTTAAATATATGTGTGTGTGTGTATATGTGTGTATACCCTAGTGAAAAATAAATATACTTAAATGTATTTGAATTTCATGCTCAGTATACAAATGCATTTTCATATTTACTGCATGTACTCGCACTCACACTGTGTACTTAAAGTCTGCTAAATACAACTCATTTTGTACTTTAACTGTACAGAAGTAATGCTGAATCCAATTAAAGACATGCTTAGTATATCTGATTGTGCTGATAAATTAAATAAACTTGCATTTTAGCGAGTGCATATGACAAATGCATTGTGCACAAGTAATACTCTTTTTATATCTTTGAAGGGGATCAAAAAAAGTTTGCTGAAAGGTTTTGATCCACTTTAAATGTTGACAACTACTGTTAGATGTTTTTTGATCTTTTTGTGAAGACAAAAGTGAAAATCTGCATGTTTTCCATGAAATAAAAGAACTTGAGGTTCAGGAAATGATTTTCGGATGCATCCTTTGCAAAGAAGCTTTGATATCACTTGTGATGTCTGGGAGAGATCTGCCTTGGTTCTGGCTCAGAGCGTGGATAAACCGAGCTGAACCGCCTCTGACCTGCAGGTCTGGACCGAACGCTGCTCTGTTTGGGTTCGGTCCTGTCCAGTCTCTTCAGCATCAGGCGCTCTGAGCCGCCGGCCCGTCTGAGGAGGCGCTGGAGGGGGTTTGTGGGAGGCGTCCGAGCCCAGGACCGCCACTTCGGATCAGGATCGAGTCCCGCACAGACGGGACCATGAGCTCACAGCGAGCCAGTCAGACGCTCTGCGCTGTAACTGTGTGTTAACTTGAGTATATGGAGATCGCGTGCTGTGTGTTTGATATGAGGCAGGTGAGATGAAGCCTGTATCAGAGCGGAAAGATGACCTCATGTGTGTTTTACAGGCTCCGTGAACCCGCTGATGCCACAGAAAGAGACGTTTGAGACAGACTTACTCTCAGGTGAGTTCAGTCTCTGCTTTACCTAGTAAATAACACTTTACCAGAGTTGTGCGCTGTAAGATCTAGCCCACACTGCAGATCATTGTCGTCAAATTTAATCTGACTTTTGACTATATATACAGATAGATAGAAAGATATATAGATCATTTAAAGCAGGTTGTGTTATTAGTTATTAGTGGTATTTAATTGGATAAAAATGGATTTCCATTTTATTATACAAATACATATATATATTATACAAAAAATATTGTTATGTAAATATATATATATATTTAAAGTAGGTTGTATTATTAGTCCTTAAATTTTAACTTTTTTATTTTAATATTTTAATAATATTTTCCCCCCTTTTTATAGTGTTTTGTCTTTTATTTATTTATTTTAATAATATATTTTTTTAATTATTCACTTTATAGTGTTTTGTCTTTTTTATTCATTTTATTAATACAAATATTTTAATTATTTACTTTATAGTGTTTTGTCCTTTTTTGTACTTTAAAAAAATTACAAATCTCCACAAAACTTGGTAAAATGTCCCGTGGGTTTAGTTTATTAATTTTTTATTATTATTTTAATAGCATAGTAACACATACATGTTAATTCACCAATATTTTTACTCTTGAATATTTCTAGTTTATCAGCTGCACTGAGCTAAACTCTTTCAGAGACGTGACTCCCAGACAGTGCTAACCTTTAGGATGAATCTCTTTGTAAGTTGCTTTGATTAAAAGTTTCTGCTAAATGAATAAATGTTGATGCAAATTGCGAATGAAGTTCTCCCACAGAAGTGTTTATTGTATCTGTGGCGTGACTTTATTGTGTAAAATCAGCTAATCAGCCAAAATCAGCCAGATGGAGAAAGTTTTCTGGTTTAGTGTACAATATGTGTCAGATTAGCCGTGACCAGACTGTGGATGGGTACTGTTTCCTTCCTATCTAAAGTGCCTCCTGCTGCTCTTTCGCTGTGTTTCTGGGGGATTTCTGGTCCAGCAGGTGAATCACGGGAGCACAAACACAGACTGATCGTTTCAGTTTGTTGTTTTCTTTGATAAATGACACATGAACCTGAAGTCGGTCTGTTTCTTTCACTAGTAATAACCGGCTGCTTGTTTGGTGTCAGTGTTCTTCTCTCATTGAGATGCAGCACAGCGTCTGCGCACTCGTTCGTCACGCCCTGTTGTTTATCTGCTCTCTCCGTCTCTCTCTAGACTCGGTGTCTGGTTTTCCTGATCAGTTCAGCTCTCAGTCCAGCCCTCCGCAGATGATGGACAGCAGCCCGATGACAGCCTTTACAGGTGACCACTGCCACTGACCTCCCTCCCGACATCACCTCGTCTCTGACATCAGTCCAGCACAAATTATAGTTTACTAGATTTTCTTTATTTTCAATAATAATAATAATAAATAAAATCATTTATTTAATACATTTTATTATAATACTGGAGGATCTTCTACTCTATTAAATCTTTTATAAATATTTGTATTAATAATTAGCTATAGTCATATTTTAGCATTAATTTAAATAACATTATTATATAAATGCATGTAAGTTTAAATATTGTTTATTATAAATATTTTTATTTTAATAGCCACTTAATAATCATAATACATGTAAGTACTGTATTACTGATTATTACTAATAAAGTGCATTGATAATTTATTAATAATATTATTGTACTACAAATACTACTACTAATATATATTCATAAAATTTAATGTCTCATATTAACAATATATTCAAATATAAATCGTTTATTTAAAATGTAAATAATTTATTTTACAATATATTTATTAATTTTATTTTATTTTAAACTATTTTAACTGTAGTTAAACATGTGACTGGTAGTGTATATATTTTCATTTTAATTCAATTACCTTTTTTTTTTAATCA